>OZ038437.1:19119435-19414360 GCA_964036275.1 Litoditis marina | reverse complement strand
TGGGTAGATATGCGAAACTGTCTGACTTCAGATTTATCTATGCTCTCTTCTCTCTTGTCCTCGTTGCGCCGTATCTCGTATGGGTAGATATGCGAAACTGTCTGACTTCAGATTTCTCTATGCTCTCTTCTCTCTTGTCCTCGTTGCGCCGTATCTCGTATGGGTAGATATGCGGAACTGTCTGACTTCAGATTTCTCTATGCTCTCTTCTCTCTTGTCCTCGTTGCGCCGTATCTCGTATGGGTAGATATGCGGAACTGTCTGACTTCAGATTTCTCTATGCTCTCTTCTCTCTTGTCCTCGTTGCGCCGTATCTCGTATGGGTAGATATGCGAAACTGTCTGACTTCAGATTTCTCTATGCTCTCTTCTCTCTTGTCCTCGTTGCGCCGTATCTCGTATGGGTAGATATGCGGAACTGTCTGACTTCAGATTTCTCTATGCTCTCTTCTCTTGTCCTCGTTGCGCCGTATCTCGTATGGGTAGATATGCGGAACTGTCTGACTTCAGATTCTCTCTCTCTCTTGTCCTCGTTGCGCCGTATCTCGTATGGGTAGATATGCGGAACTGTCTGACTTCAGATTTCTCTATGCTCTCTTCTCTCTTGTCCTCGTTGCGCCGTATCTCGTATGGGTAGATATGCGGAACTGTCTGACTTCAGATTTCTCTCTTGTCCTCGTTGCGCCGTATCTCGTATGGGTAGATATGCGGAACTGTCTGACTTCAGATTTCTCTCTTGTCCTCGTTGCGCCGTATCTCGTATGGGTAGATATGCGGAACTGTCCGACTTTAGATTTCTCTATGCTCTCTTCTCTCTTGTCCTCGTTGCGCCGTATCTCGTATGGGTAGATATGCGAAACTGTCTGACTTCAGATTTCTCTATGCTCTCTTCTCTCTTGTCCTCGTTGCGCCGTATCTCGTATGGGTAGATATGCGAAACTGTCTGACTTCAGATTTCTCTATGCTCTCTTCTCTCTTGTCCTCGTTGCGCCGTATCTCGTATGGGTAGATATGCGAAACTGTCTGACTTCAGATTTCTCTATGCTCTCTTCTCTCTTGTTCTCGTTGCGCCGTATCTCGTATGGGTAGATATGCGAAACTGTCTGACTTCAGATTTCTCTATGCTCTCTTCTCTCTTGTCCTCGTTGCGCCGTATCTCGTATGGGTAGAAATGCGAAACTGTCTGACTTCAGATTTCTCTATGCTCTCTTCTCTCTTGTTCTCGTTGCGCCGTATCTCGTAGGGGTAGATATGCGAAACTGTCTGACTTAAGATTTCTCTATGCTCTCTTCTCTCTTGTCCTCGTTGCGCCGTATCTCGTATGGGTAGAAATGCGAAACTGTCTGACTTCAGATTTCTCTATGCTCTCTTCTCTCTTGTCCTCGTCGCGCCGTATCTCGTATGGGTAGATATGCGAAACTGTCTGACTTCAGATTTCTCTATGCTCTCTTCTCTCTTGTCCTCGTTGCGCCGTATCTCGTATGGGTAGATATGCGAAACTGTCTGACTTCAGATTTCTCTATGCTCTCTTCTCTCTTGTCCTCGTTGCGCCGTATCTCGTATGGGTAGATATGCGAAACTGTCTGACTTCAGATTTCTCTATGCTCTCTTCTCTCTTGTCCTCGTTGCGCCGTATCTCGTATGGGTAGATATGCGAAACTGTCTGACTTCAGATTTCTCTATGCTCTCTTCTCTCTTGTCCTCGTTGCGCCGTATCTCGTATGGGTAGATATGCGAAACTGTCTGACTTCAGATTTCTCTATGCTCTCTTCTCTCTTGTCCTCGTTGCGCCGTATCTCGTATGGGTAGATATGCAAAACTGTCTGACTTCAGATTTCTCTATGCTCTCTTCTCTTTTGTTCTCGTTGCGCCGTATCTCGTATGGGTAGATATGCGAAACTGTCTGACTTCAGATTTCTCTATGCTCTCTTCTCTCTTGTCCTCGTTGCGCCGTATCTCGTATGGGTAGAAATGCGAAACTGTCTGACTTCAGATTTCTCTATGCTCTCTTCTCTCTTGTCCTCGTTGCGCCGTATCTCGTATGGGTAGATATGCGAAACTGTCTGACTTCAGATTTCTCTATGCTCTCTTCTCTCTTGTCCTCGTTGCGCCGTATCTCGTATGGGTAGATATGCGAAACTGTCTGACTTCAGATTTCTCTATGCTCTCTTCTCTCTTGTCCTCGTTGCACCGTATCTCGTATGGGTAGATATGCGAAACTGTCTGACTTCAGATTTCTCTATGCTCTCTTCTCTCTTGTCCTCGTTGCGCCGTATCTCGTATGGGTAGATATGCGGAACTGTCTGACTTCAGATTTCTCTATGCTCTCTTCTCTCTTGTCCTCGTTGCGCCGTATCTCGTATGGGTAGATATGCGGAACTGTCTGACTTCAGATTTCTCTATGCTCTCTTCTCTCTTGTCCTCGTTGCGCCGTATCTCGTATGGGTAGATATGCGAAACTGTCTGACTTCAGATTTCTCTATGCTCTCTTCTCTCTTGTCCTCGTTGCGCCGTATCTCGTATGGGTAGATATGCGGAACTGTCTGACTTCAGATTTCTCTATGCTCTCTTCTCTCTTGTCCTCGTTGCGCCGTATCTCGTATGGGTAGATATGCGGAACTGTCTGACTTCAGATTTCTCTATGCTCTCTTCTCTCTTGTCCTCGTTGCGCCGTATCTCGTATGGGTAGATATGCGGAACTGTCTGACTTCAGATTTCTCTATGCTCTCTTCTCTCTTGTCCTCGTCGCGCCGTATCTCGTATGGGTAGATATGCGGAACTGTCTGACTTCAGATTTCTCTATGCTCTCTTCTCTCTTGTCCTCGTTGCGCCGTATCTCGTATGGGTAGATATGCGGAACTGTCTGACTTCAGATTTCTCTATGCTCTCTTCTCTCTTGTCCTCGTTGCGCCGTATCTCGTATGGGTAGATATGCGGAACTGTCTGACTTCAGATTTCTCTATGCTCTCTTCTCTCTTGTCCTCGTTGCGCCGTATCTCGTATGGGTAGATATGCGGAACTGTCTGACTTCAGATTTCTCTATGCTCTCTTCTCTCTTGTCCTCGTTGCGCCGTATCTCGTATGGGTAGATATGCGGAACTGTCTGACTTCAAATTTCTCTATGCTCTCTTCTCTCTTGTCCTCGTTGCGCCGTATCTCGTATGGGTAGATATGCGGAACTGTCTGACTTCAGATTTCTCTATGCTCTCTTCTCTCTTGTCCTCGTTGCGCCGTATCTCGTATGGGTAGATATGCGGAACTGTCTGACTTCAAATTTCTCTATGCTCTCTTCTCTCTTGTCCTCGTTGCGCCGTATCTCGTATGGGTAGATATGCGGAACTGTCTGACTTCAGATTTCTCTATGCTCTTTTCTCTCTTGTCCTCGTTGCGCCGTATCTCGTATGGGTAGATATGCGGAACTGTCTGACTTCAGATTTCTCTATGCTCTCTTCTCTCTTGTCCTCGTTGCGCCGTATCTCGTATGGGTAGATATGCGAAACTGTCTGACTTCAGATTTCTCTATGCTCTCTTCTCTCTTGTCCTCGTTGCGCCGTATCTCGTATGGGTAGATATGCGAAACTGTCTGACTTCAGATTTCTCTATGCTCTCTTCTCTCTTGTCCTCGTTGCGCCGTATCTCGTATGGGTAGATATGCGAAACTGTCTGACTTCAGATTTCTCTATGCTCTCTTCTCTCTTGTCCTCGTTGCGCCGTATCTCGTATGGGTAGATATGCGAAACTGTCTGACTTCAGATTTCTCTATGCTCTCTTCTCTCTTGTCCTCGTTGCGCCGTATCTCGTATGGGTAGATATGCGAAACTGTCTGACTTCAGTTGACATAATGAGATACTTGAAAAAATGTACGGAATATGATATTATTGAAAAACGGAGATTACCTCAATCTTGTAAACGTCGCCACATGAATCGATAATTTACAAGTTTTGGAGCGCATTTCCGTTTTGGTGGATTTCCAATTGGCAGATTTTCCCTTTCGCTACAATTTTAGTTTTAGGGGTAGGGGTCGTACCGGTTCTGAGTACGTATGCTAGAAGATCCCGGCACCTTCATCACATCCTGCGTCTCTCGCTCTGCTTTCCTATTTATCGTCTCTTACATCCCGGCGGGATGTAAGAACAGAGAAATAGCGTATGTTTGAGGAGACGCAGGATGGAATGAAGGTGCCGGAATCTTCTAGCATACGTACTCTGATTGAGACTTGAGAGTTTTGAACCATTTCGTTACCTGGTTGTCATGTTTTCAGAGCATTTCTCGAGCGTTGTCGAAAAGAAGTGTTGAAGTCGTTAAACGAGACGGCGAAGTCTATGAGCAGGGTGGTTGGGGAACATTGGTGCGCCTGCAGCTGCCTTGAAGATGAAGACTGCGGCAAACATTGCGAATGCGTACGTTTTGTTGCTTTGTATTAGTTCTTCGGTTCTCTAACTCTTTGATTTTTCGCCCAGACACCCTGCGATGACCGGAAAGTTGACCGACCTTGTAGCTGGTACAACCACTACCTACAGCTATAGTCAACATAAAACTCTTGTAAACTTATGCAGTATGCAATCGAAAGGATACAGAAGTTAGATAGTAGACACGAAGACTGACGCACATTCCTAAGGTTGTATTTGTTCATGAGATGCACGCGAAATTTGACGCGCTTCTCGAATCCATCATTCGCAATAGAGCAAAGTGAAGTGAGATTTCATCAGAAAGTGAAGATTTTTCATTTTGTGTAGTCCACCTTTGAGTTTCAGCGGCGGCAACTGGGTACGTCCCTCTCTTCTTCCGTCGAAATTCCAAGGGAGTTTCTCGAGAAGTTCAGAACGGCGTACCACCGTCTACCAGCCGCCCAGAGATCGTCGAAATTCGCCTCCTGGTTTTCCTGTTTTTTGCATGCATGTTATCGGTTCTTGTAATTTGTGAACTTTTGAAATAAAAATTTAAAAAAAAAATTCTGATTTTGTGACGCAATAACACCAAACGAGAAAACCAAAGTCGAAGGTAGAGTTTGAGCCGAAAGAACCATTTCAGTTATCTGGAAAATGGTTTCGAAAATTGGAACTTGACTATTCCTTCTTGTATAAAACTTTGATATTATGAGTATTCAAATACTACTACAGATTTTTCACTTTTTCTCTCCCTCTTTTTTGTCTTGCACCGCTCTTTCTCTCTCTCACGATCTCTCTCACTCACTCGTTCACTCACGTTCACCCCCCCCCCCCCTCTCTCTCTCTCTCTACTCTCTCTCTTCCTCTATTTCTTTTTCTCTTTTGATCTCTCTATCTCTCTCTTACTCTCCTCCGTCTCACTATCTCTCTCCCTCTCAATTTCTTCATCTCTCCGAATTTCAGCGAAAACTTGTGTACTAGCCCGAGTTCACCAAATGCCCTCAATAACTCGATAACTGCAACATCTTTCTGTTGGAGTTCTTTAAACCAATTTTTTTGCTAGTTGGATTAAGTATCTACATTCTGAACGTTTGGCAACACCTTTGATCTGAAAAGTATGCAGTTTCTAGTAGAAAACTCGCTTAATTTGACCTACGCATTAAAAGGCTTACGGTGAGCGCATCACGTACAGGAGGGTAACCACAAGTTTTCGGTGAGACGCGTGTTATTTTTTTAGATCCTAAAATAAAAAAGTCAAATTTTCTTAATTTAATTAGTTAGTTTATATATAATTCCTTTTCCTTCATTTGGATCTCACTCGAAAATTCATTGTGTAATGAGTGGTCGTTGCCGCTTCATTATTTGCGGTTCGGAATCTCAGGAAACTGAAAAGTTGTTCGCTGATTTTAAAAATTTGTTCAAAAAAAGTGCTATAGCATAATTCTCTCTCAGGAATTGATTCTGCTCCGTTGTATTTGTGTAGGTTGGTGACATTACTGTTTGTTCTCGCCATTTGCATCAAATTCTCGTTTTTTCGATCCATAAAATTTATGAAAAAAACTTAAGCGAACTCTATTTTCCAGATGGAGTGTGATATCGCGTCATATCATGTTGAATCGTTCAACTATCTAGTAGATCATGGTGTGAATTCGGCCGCGTTGGCGGTTCCACGTGAGAAATTCCGGCTTCCCTCGGGAGAAGCTGTAGAGTTCGGATACACCAGCGCCACCCTCGGACCTCCCACGGCCGATAACCTGGTCAGTTTAGCTCAAATTAGGAGATTCATAGCCTATCTGTGCTATATTGTCCTTATAGCCAGAAGAAAATGAAAAACTGCTTCGTTTTGCGAAGTTTAGGTAAATTTGACTATTTTTGATGCGAATTTATCAAAGTTGAACTCCCCGCAGAAGCAAATTTTCACTGAAAAAATAGTAAGATAAGGAAGGAAATGTTCTATTATTCGAAAATAATTTCATTTCCTTCTTTTCAGGGTAAATTGGCTGCGATCGATCAACAGAGGATTCTCCCTTCAGAATGTCGTCAAAGAGGGCTGACCTACTCTGGAAATCTCAAAGTTGGAGTAGAGGTAAATTTATAAAATATTTTCAGTTAGAAAATAGAGTTTAAGATGTTAGAAAATTAATCAGAACCATAAACCAGGTGTTTCTGCCGACTATCTGTGTTGCGGAGAAATTTGACTGAACATTGTTTTTCACTTCGAAGTTTGAGTATTCGAAATATTCGTGCTTGTGAACAAGTGGACATGAGATGTTTCAGTTAATTTTTCGGAGTCCTCTCCTGTTCTCAGGATAGCATGGGTTTCGTGGAAATGGTTCTCCTAATTATTATTCATGTGTCCAATTATTTTGTTTTCAGATCAAAATCAACGGACAACGCATGGATGTTCTCGAAACAGTCATAGGAAAGGTTGGTCAAATTTGGAAGATCAAAGCCTTGTTTTATTGTTTTTCAAAGATTAGGTACTTTTGTGATTACATAAACCAAATTTGGCTTTTTTCAAAACACTGACAAAAACCGTTTACCGCGTTCTCTGTGAATATTTTTTCTCCTGTTGATATTTGGTGGTGTCTTCTTAGGGTGCGTTCATACTTCGAGTCTCCAGATCGGGAGGCAGCGGCCCGAAAGTGCAAACTATGCGTATCGATTGCGCATCCCAAGCACCTGGGTGCTCAATCGATACGCATAGTTTGCACTTTCGGGCCGCTGCCTCCCGATCTGGAGGCTCGAAGTATGAACGCACCCTAATGTAACTTGCCTTCCAGGTGCCGATCATGTTGCGTTCGAACATTTGCCATCTGTCCAAGATGAACCGATCTGAGTTGCTGAAGGCGGGCGAAGAAGGCATAGAGAAGGGCGGATATTTCATCTGCAAAGGAAGTGAAAAGGCGAGTTGACAAAGTTGCCTCCATGATGCAAACGTAGGGCGACTTTTCGCGACGCTCTATTGAATCACCCGTTTTTCTTATATTCCTAATTTTAAACTACTCAAATGTAAACAGTAGTCACACTTTACGGGTGTAACCCAGTCTCTCATTCTGTTTTAAGTTTGAACTTATTACGTGGGTAAAACTCAGTCTCTCATTCAGTTTCGAGGCGAACTTATTGTACGTGCAGTTTAAACTAAATAATTTTTTTCAGATCCTTCGTTTGTTAGTGGCGAATCGTAGGAATTTCCCAATTGCTATCATCAGGAAAACCTTCAGAGATAAGGTGAGGATTCTGTTGTTATTGTTTCCAGTTTATCGCAGTGGTATAGCAGATAGCATGAGAAAAACGGTGATTTTCTGTGAACCCCAGCTCCCAGTCGGCTCATTTATGAGTAACACGGTAGATAAAGATGAAGTCTGATCGACACTCTACCGGTATGGATTTGAAATTCGACTCATCGACTGTTTTTAACAGGACTTTGATTACTGATCTCTGATTCGGTGTGTAAGGTAACTGATGTTCGCGTTTAAACAAGGCTTCTTACTGGAATTAAAATTAGGAGACCGTTCATTTGTTGTTGTTTTCAGGGAAGTCTGTTCACGGAGTTTGGTGTGATGATGCGATGTGTGCAGGGGAATCATACGGCCGTAATGATGACCATTCACTATCTGGAGACGGGTTCCATGCAGATTGCAGTACAGGTTGGTCGAAGGACGAAGAGTTTGCGTCGTAGTTGTAATTTTTCAGCTACATTGTGTAAAGTGCTTTCATCGAAAGTCGCCGGATTCGTTATATGCTGGAAAGCATATTAAACTCGTTCACACAAAGTACTTTTGTCTAAATTTTCGGAATCTGAACAGTTTCTAGACAAAAAAAAATGTCCGCCTCACACAAGGAACCAAAGCTAGTATGTATCAGTGTCGATTTACGGGGTGTATTGATTAGCCCAAGCTGGATGGGTACTATATGAGAATTTTGACCTTATAACTTTTTGCTTTAAGCGTAATGATGCTATATTATCTTCCTTACAGTATCGTCGAGAAATCTTCTACCTTCCCCTCATCTACGTCATCAAAGCATTGACGGACAAGAACGACGCTCAGATTGCCAAGGAATTGAAAAGGTCGGTCCAGTTGGACAGTTAGAAAATTATTACAAAGTGTTACATCACATGAATATTCAGGAGTAGACAAAAATTGATATCGATAAGTGGTGTGGTTATAGTCAATGTAGGATGCATTAGTTACGCTCACAACGACTTATTTTGACCAGTTTTCACTGAATTGTCGATTTACGATTCAATTTCAGGATACGAAAAACTGACGCCTTCTGGGCCTCGTGTGTGTCGAATATGCTCGCACAGTGTCAGGATGAAGGTCAGTGGAATTATTCTGCAGATACTGTTGTGTTGGCCTGAAATCGGCTTTTGGCTTGATCTTTTGACCCGCGTCGGATGATTTTTTGTGATATTTTTGATCCTGAGTTTGGGATATCAGTTCTTGGTTTTTGGATTCTTGCTCGATGTGTGGAACTTATAAGCCGATTTCAATTAATAAATGCCATTTTTACCTATATTTTTCTACAAAATCCTGATTATGATGGTAAGCTCATTTCCATGCGTAGAATATAGTGTAGCAGACGCAGTATTGTTGGTTGTCTGAAATAGATGCGTATCGATTGATTGCAGGTATCACCCATCGCGCGGCCGCCCTTCGTGCCATTGGAAGTAGATTCAGAGTGGCCGTCAGCGACAGAATGGCGCCCTGGGAGGATGATGAGGTAGCCGATGAAGAAATATGTCCTTATACAAGGGAAATTCGAATATTCTAGTAGATTTGGCGATATTGGTGCTCAAGCTATATGTGTGCTATATTTATTTAATTATCTACGTTTAATGGTCTGATGAGGTAGCCACACTGAAGAATTATGTTGTTATTCGAGTAGTATTCGAATATTCTAGTAGTTTTGGCGATCGAACAGTTTAATTGTGCAATCTATATGTGTGCTATCTTCATTGTCATTCGGAATGATTCCGCGACAACTCGTCCCCGCGCGTCGCGTGTGCGACAACTCGTCCCCCTTCATGCGACCACTCGTCCCCAATGTTTCATCATAAAGTAGCTAAAAACTAGGTTTCAAAGCGAAATCAAATTATGTAAAGTTTCCTGCCTACTACTGAACACAAATTAACCATAAATACATTCGAAAAATTAATGTAGTCGTCACCTATTAGAGAGAAAGCAAGAAGTTCATGAAAATTGTGATAATTATAACAAAATGTGATCTATCGTTCGTAATTTTAATTGTTTTCTATCTCTAAGGTTGTATACAGTCTTTAGTATAAACTATAACTTAGTTACTACTTTAATTCTTAAGTTTTAACGTAATTTGAGCAATATTTGAGGTGGGGACGAGTTGTCGCATCTGCGGGGACGAGTTGTCGCACGCAACGCGGGGACGAGTTGTCCGTAAACGATTCGGAATGGTGTGGTGAGGTTGCCATGGGAGAAATATGTCCTTATTCGGGGGATAGTTGAATATCTCAGTAGTTTTCGCGATCGAACAATTCAATTATGTGAGCTATATGTGTGCTATCTACTATATTAATTCGTCTAGATTCAATGATGTACATACGTAATGGGGTGGATATACATATACATCGTTGCGAAATGGGCTGGCAAAAATTTACCGCCCCACTATTTTCGAAGCAATCCATATTTCTTTGAATGAAATGGGTGTTGTATGTTTTCATATCGGAATGCGCTCGAATGTTTGTGGAAGATCGTATGTGAATGGTTTAGTCTAGTTAATTTTGTATTCTTTGCAGGAGGTCGGTCGTTTCATTCTGGGAGCAACAGTTGGGGTTCATTTAGAGGAGGATGAGGACAAGTTCCATCTACTCACCTACATGGCACAGAAGCTCGTCGCCCTGGTCAAGGTGGGTTTATTATTATTACTATGTAATATAAATACAGTTATACATAAAAAAATTGTGTTCGATTGAAGCAGATGGACCAAAATACATAAAAGATTGTGTTCTTTGAAGCAGATGGACCAAAGAAGTCTCTTACTTGCAAATTACAAGCTTTTAAGTGGACAGGGGGCGATATAACTATCAACGACTCAAGGTGCCGAGCATCGAGAACACTGATTGATGATTGTCGTACTCTAACCTGGAATAGTAAGAAAATGTTCTTGGTAATGATATCACATATCTGCGTGATATGTAATATGTTCAGAGAAGTTAGTCCATTAGAACATGTTATTTATTGCTTCTCAACCTATGATTTTCAGAGCGAGTGCGCCGGGGAAACGCCTGACAACCCGCAATTCCAAGTACGTTTTGCTTTTCAACTCTAATGACCTTTTAAGTCTATGCGTCTAATTGAGCTTTATTCGCTATTAAAAATAATGTTTATTTTTCAGGAAGCAGCTGTATCTGGTCACATCATGTTGTTGATCATTCGAGAGCGAATGGAGAACATTCTGATGATGGTCCGACGCAAACTGGAGTTTCTCGCCAAACGGAAACCCGAACAATTTTCCGTCACATCGTGCGTTTTATTGGGTGTTTCGACAAGAAATAATTTGTGCCAGTTCTTATGTTTATTGCTTATCGGTTTGATTCTAGTTGTGAATTAGTATGGCAAATAGATGGGTACTTGGAAATGGTTCATGGTTGAATCATAGTTAATCGCAATTGTCTGGCTGAGGCGTTGTTATTGTTGTTTCGTAAACGTGGTGTTTAATTCTATGCCTTCTTATATATCCCTAGTTTGGCCGTTCCATCTGACGTTTTCGGGGATTAATTCGATGATTGATCCATGACCTACCGTTAGCTCTACTGTTTATGGACGAACTTTGAAGAATACGGATTGAATTAATTATTCATTCTATTTCAGTGGCGAGTTTCTGAAGGCGCTTGGCTCGCATTCTGGTGGAGAGATCACGAGGGGACTGGAATATTTCCTGGCCACCGGAAATCTCGTCACCAAGATTGGACTCGCGCTGCAACAGGTAGGAATATGAACAGTTTTGTCAGAAAATAGAGAAAACCTGGGGAACTTATTCTTGGAAAGAGGTAATCTGGTAATCAGATATGTTCCGAGATGATTAACGAGCAACAGTCAGTTTTCCCGACTCCTTTTTCACGAAAACACAAGAGTCATGCGTGCAAGTCCTTACTCCTTACTACTTGAACTCTGTCGAAATTAAAAGCAGTTTTCCAAACACTAGTTCGGAAAAAATGGCTTGCCCAGGAGATCTGATACCCACATTTCAAATAAGATAACGACATACTTGTATTTCGGTTCATACTATTCTCATTGCAGGATACCGGTTTCTCCGTGATTGCGGAGCGTATTAACCAACTGCGATTCGTCTCCCACTTCAGAGCCATTCACAGGTCAGTTTATGTTCATAGAACTGTACAATTGACTGTTTCTCCACAACATAATGATGTCACATGTTCTCACGTTGTTGACGTGAAAACAAATTAAACCCGAGCCCAATCATATTCACAGGGCACAGCTAGTTCAGCTGGTTTTTTTCACGTTGTCACTGTCCATCAATAAATGTTCTCCACGTTAACAAGATCTGTGAAACCTCTTGTATCGAATAAATGTTGCTCTTACGCTTCTGCATGTGCACCTGTGCTTGTTGACCAGCTGCTGAGATCAATTATCTTGAGAATTATCTTGTTTTTCAGAGGAGCCTTCTTCATGGAAATGCGAACGACAGACGTGCGAAAGCTGCGACCGGAGGCCTGGGGATTCATCTGTCCAGTTCATACTCCTGATGGTGAGCCAATACGACAGCGTCCTCGTCTACTGTAATTTGTGCGATTAAACTTGTATTGAGCTCCGTCCGTGAAGTTTTCGTGGTGGGACACTGTATCCCACTGCAATTTGGATTTGGAATAGTCAGAGCACTAATTCGGTGCGAATCATACGCGGAGCAACTAAACTAAAGCTGCAGTCGAGAACACTGATACGGCAGTTTTACTTGGTTGTGTGGTTTTTTAGAAAGTCTAAATTAATGATGAAAGTTGTGTGATATGTGTCATGTGTGGGTATTTTTTTTACTGCAAATGGAATGCATTGGGGAAGAGTAGTTCGCCATGATCACGATTTAATATTATCGTATACTTTGCTAATCTAGTTGGTGAATTTGGAGCCAAAAGTCGATTTTCGAGTCGGTCTCAGCTCGAAAACTTTCAATTCCAGCAACCGTGTACACGCAAGATTAACACTCATAATGTAGCACTTGTTCGTTCTTTCCGCTTCTGAACATGAATCTTTGCAGGTGCTCCGTGCGGTCTTCTGAATCACGTGACGGCCTCGTGTCGCATCACAACCCATTACTCGGACAAGAAGGAAATGGCCGGATATCTGGCGGATCTGGGGATGTACTCACACAAGACGATCGATATGGCACCGCCTGATGAGGAGGTGAGAGACATAGGTGCTATAGTGATGGTTGAAAGGCTCACATATTTATGAGTCTCTCCCCCTCCAATAGGATAAGAAATCAGTGCCTCTTCCCCTAGTAACGCTTAGATTTTCATCAATAACTTGAGGTTTTGTTCAAAAGTTATAAATCCCCGTGGGAGTTTCGAAAAGTTACCATGCGAGGTATCGCACCTATGGTTGGGGATATTCATACTCTGGCAGACTAGAAGTAGCCAGAATTGAAGAAAATGATTCCTTTTTTGGAAAACCGGGGATTTCAATGCAGACCTAAAAAATCTTTTTAGTTCCTCCTAGCTGTGCAATTCTTACTTCGAAAACACCCTCTAACCATGCCATTTACAGATGTATCCCGTGTTCTGTGACGGTGTGTTCCTCGGCTATGTCCCCCTGAAGAAGGCGGTTTCCATTGAAAGAAGACTGAGGGCAGCGAAGGTGGAGGCAAAAGATGTCCGAATACCCTATATTGCGGAGGTTAGAAGAGACAAAATTATGATAAATCGAGAAATTTGAAGAATACACGTATACTGATTCTATGATTCGATAGATGGGAATTTTTGAATGTATGTTTTTGTGAGTTTGATTCGTTTGTACAATAGTCATTCGAGCGATTAAACTAAAATTGTGATTTGATAATTCACAATGTAATTATATTGACGTTGTTTAGTTTGCAATCCCGGAGATATCGTTGAGATTAATTATATGTCCGATTGTACTAGAATTGCGGGCTGATCTACGGATCTCGTGAATATTCTGCAGCTCAACAGCTCTGCACTCTGCTCGTACCTGTTTTGGTGCTCTTACCTCGTGACCTTCAACTTGGAGCTTTGAGAGCACGTGCAACGTGATTACTGTAATTTAGTTCTTTGACTATACTGTTAGTCAATCGCACAGTCACGTGAAACATGTTTAACACAGCAGAACTCAGAAACATGCAATGACGAAGTGCACGTTTCCTCATTAGAACACCGACGTTACGTGACTATCAATTTACTTCTAGTATTATTGTTTTCTCTTGCAGATAGCCCTGGTGAAACGGTCTACGGACCCGAAGAACATTATCACCCAATATCCGGGCATCTACATCCTCTCTGATCCGGCCAGAATGATCAGGCCTGTCAGGAATCTGGCTACGGACAGTGTCGAGTATATCGGTTAGTTTATATGGATTAGATGCGTATTGATTGGTTGAAAAATGGTGTTTTGAGATGTGGAACCCTTGATCTATCTGGGTTGAATGATCTTTAAAGTATGAAATATGAGCTCGTTTGCTGTTACTTTGTCATGTTGATTGAAATAGCTGTTTCGTGGCTAGGCCAGCTTTTGTGTCTCGTCTCTCATGTCTGCGAGGCCCGATTTTCACTGAAAGTTGAGAAGTTGCCAAAGAGAAATCATAGCAAAAGTGTTCATCCTTGTAATGTTCTCTTGTATTTTCAGTTTTCATCCACTTGTTTTGAATCTTTGTTGACATAAATATTCTATTCTAATTGTCCGCCCCTTTTAGGTACCTTCGAACAAGTGTATCTCTCTGTGGTGATAGACCCCTCTGAGGCGGAACCCGGAGTGACGATGCACCAGGAACTCCATCCGAGTACCCTCTTCTCCTTCGCCGGCAACCTCATCCCATTCCCCGATCACAATCAGTCTCCGCGGTACGTATTCATCTAGCACCTACACTCCAGTAAAGTTGTACGCATAGTCAGAAAAAAAGGAAAATGAAATGAAGAGGAAAGAGTTCTCAGATAGAAATATTTGTCTAACAAAAAATACCCAATTTTTGAAAGGTCGCTCTGATCGAAGATGATTGATTCATGGATTTCAAATTGACAAAATGAAAATAAATGTCTGATAGCTAGAAAAAATCGAAAACTTTGTGATTAAAAATAGTCTGACGAGTGATTGTATACGGCATATTCATTGTATGTAGTATGTGTTGCTTGCAGTAATGTGTACCAATGTCAAATGGGTAAGCAGACGATGGGAACGGCGGTTCACGCGTGGCACACGCGGGCCGACAACAAGATGTACCGCCTACAGGTGAGCATTCATACCATACATAAGGCGATTTTGTTGTCCACAGAAATTTAAGGAAAGTCGGGTGCTTTATCTGGATGACTTAACTTGAAAACTGGCATGGAATTTATTTATTAACAGTAATGTGGTACAATTATTGAAATTGGAGGAGTTTAAATACTCGATTTTGAAGAAAAAACGAGTGAATCAATGAACCCTCCAGAATAGTCTACTCCGGTAAAGTGGCCCCATAGCTAGAAAAAGTCGAAAAACGGGCTACTTTCACGCTGAAAACGAAATTATTTGTCATTTTTGATGCAAAATCATTATTTTCCATGTTTTCCCATCTAAAAACATAGACACGTATTTTGACGTGAATTTGCTATTCTCAAGTAATCCTAGTTCACAGAGATGCTCCTGTCAAATCCTGTTTGATGGTTTTGGTTGAAAAAGGTTTCAGACTTTTGTATCAGAGATTTGCTTTCAGTTCCCTCAAAGTCCGTTGTTGAAGTTGGAAGCGTACGACAAGTATGAGATGGACGAGTATCCACTTGGAACCAACGCCTGTGTCGCGGTCATCTCCTATACTGGTTGGTTCTTTTCTCTATGTTTGAATAGCCAGAAAAATTTAAGCAATGAGCTCGTTTTGATAAAAACTGAGAATATTGAATTGTCTCAATCGGAGAGGGATTTTCTCTGGAGAATAGTTGGACTTGCACTGGTTTATGCTTTTGTCTTAGTATTGTCATGAGTATTACTGGAATTTTAACTAGCGGCTGTGAATGTTACTTCCTTGTTGAAAACCCTCTCGCGGGGAATTAGTGGCCTTTTCTCATTTCACTCAATGTCTACGTATTTAGTGGAAGAGTTTAGATGCCCTCTCCATTCTTGTAATGTTGAAATCATTCGCTGAGAAACATGCTCTGACGTTGTATTCGTGTTTTATAGTCATTGATCGTTGTTGATTGTCTCGGTTCAGGTTACGATATGGAGGATGCGATGACTATAAATAAGGCATCGTATCAGAGGGGATTCTGTCATGGAACAGTCATCAAAGTGGAGAGGTAATTATTAGTTATTGCTAATATAACTCTAGAGTTATGTTAAAACTTCTACTGACTTGTTTGGTATATGTTTGATCTACCATATTCCAGGATCAATCTGGTGTCGAGGGAGGAGCGGAATACGCTGTTCCGAATGGATCCACTGAAACCGAGGGAAACAGTGAATGCAGATGGACTCCCGATTCAGGGCAGACGATACTTTTATGGTAGGGATGACATACTTCTGTAGGTCCAAGACTGAATTAGGCAGAAAAGTTGAAAAAAACCGTTAATATCGCGAAAATTGGACAATTCTTCATGTAATGTATCAATGTTTCACCGTTTCACGTATTCAAAAACTGTTTTGCGTAATACTGGTGTGTGCGCACTCGTTGATCACTCTGGTGGGAAAATTCATTAACTCTCTCTGAAACTTCTTATTTGGAAAAAAATATACCCCTATGTTTGATCAGAAGTGTAAAAACTGACTTATTCTATTCTTATGTCCCTTTTTTGCAGATGACGTGTACTACGTCACGTACAACCAGGATACGGGTATGCATCGCGAGCACAAGTTCCACTACCAGGAACCGGCCTATTGTGGAATGGTTCGACTGGTTCACCAGGACGGGGCAGACGATGGGGCCAGGGTGGGTAGATTATGGGGCATATTATTGAGGTAGATTATGGGCGTATCGGAGTAGATTACGGGGTTATAAGCGTATCGGAGGTACCAGTTCGATCACCTTGTCAAGGTAGTGGGAATAATTATTAAGACATACCTCTAGTTCTTTGATAACCTTGTGAAAATTAGGTTGATGTTCATTTTTGCAAGATGTCTGCAATTTGCAAATGATTTGTTAAGCGTAGACCGTAGATTGCGTGCCTAGTTTTGGTATCCTCTTTTTTCTCTCATTCATTTGTTGATTGTTTGTGTTGCAGCACGCGTTGATCCAATGGCGAATCGAACGAAATCCGATCATTGGCGACAAATTCGCGTCGCGTCACGGACAGAAGGGAATCAACTCGTTCCTCTGGCCAGGTACTGTATACTGTATTTCATCTCCAATTCCCACCTGAATTACGTAATAACCGAACTAAATCTATCCTGATTACATTAGTTAGTGTGATCTCTGATATTACACCCTTAATGGGGAAATAGGGAACTATCTCAGTTTTCTACTAGATAGGCTATCAACCAGTGTCTTTTCATACGAGACCTGACATTTGGAAAATGGTAAAAGTTTCATTCTTTCCTGGGTTCCAGAACGGAGTGTAATTTTTCAATACGTAAGATCTCATCATATCAACATATGAATTCTAGCTCTGTTTTCCCTACTTCTTCGGTGATAGTACGCGTTACTAGACCGAATAGAGTAGCAATTGGCTCGAAAACAGTTGTTCTTCTGCCAAAACTTATTCTCCCTCCGTTTTTCAGCGGAGAGTCTACCGTTCAGTGAGAGTGGAATGGTGCCCGACATCATCTTCAACCCTCACGGTTTCCCCAGTCGGATGACCATCGGTACGTTGTAGTTTGTAGTATCATACTCCAATAAAGTTGTTCGAATATACATTAAAATTCGAAAAACGAATTGTAATGACAATATGACTATTTAATATGCCAAATCATGAAGTTTCAAGCATTTGAGCACCTTTTCTAAAATAGGCACACCTTACTAATGTTTGTTGGTAAATGTATAAGTACGTTTAGTGATCTCTGTACTATACGGTGTCAAACACTCTTCAACACTACTATCACTTATCGATTTCTTGTCTTAGGAATGATGATCGAGAGTATGGCGGGAAAGGCAGCTGCGATGCACGGGGCCGAGTACGACGCGTCACCTTTCGTCTTCAAGTGAGTTGACAATTGTTAGTCTGCGGCAGGTGGTGTTGGTTCAACGACATATCAGTAATATGTGAACAATAGACAGAAAAAGGCTCTTGTTTCGTCCGTATTCGTAACACAATCATGATTTTCCATTAAAAAACCAGCTAAACAGTCCGTTTTTTTACGAATGATCAGCAATGACAGAAGTTCAATTTTTTATTCAATTGGGACCGGGAAGTGTAAAGTCGTTTTCTAGGCCGCTTTATCACAATAATTGTTGGTATAAATGATAATTTCAGTGAGAAGAAGACTGCAATCGATCACTTTGGTCAATTATTGGGAAAGGCCGGCTACAATTACTATGGGAATGAAACATTCTACTCGGGAGTCGATGGAAGGCAGATGGAGGTAGTAGATAATAGTATCAGATGGGTATTGGGGGGGGGGATAATAGTGTCAGATGGCAAATCAATCTAGGCATCATGAAACTGATGAAACCATGGAAGTTACTGAAGTTTCACGCGAAATTTTCCTTTTTTTAAAGTTGAAGTGATGGTAACCTTTTCGAATGTTCAGTTGACCACAAAAAGTCGTGCAAAAAAGATCATTTGAGCTGAACTATCTGGTGATATTTGTTCATTCCCCTGTTTGTATGAGTAGCATTGAGAGCGTGAATTGACGGCATCTTCATTATTTTGCTGTTTCAGTGTCAAATCTTCTTTGGAATCGTCTACTACCAACGACTTCGTCACATGATTGCGGATAAGTTCCAGGTGAGACCGATATCCTGATTTTATCCAACTTTGATGGATACGAAACTTTCATTACAATGTAACTATGTGGCGGATCCCGTGGTTTCTTACCCTATGTTTACATATGAATCAATAGATACTGTCCTTGTACTAATTTTGATAAGTTTCTTAGCTCGGTATCATAATCACGTGAGTGGAAAATGGTGGGCTCAAACTGAGTCAGGTGCTGACCAAATATTTTAGCTGAAAGGTGATATTTTTATGACACTGTTGTAATGGGGGGGGGGTAATAGTATCAGATGGTAAATCAATCTGGTTCAACTCAAAGGCGATCTTTTCATGATGCTCTGCTACAATGCCTGCTTCCAGGTGCGAGCGACTGGTCCAATAGATTCTGTGACCCATCAGCCGGTCAAAGGTCGAAAGAAGGGCGGAGGTATTCGGTTTGGAGAAATGGAGAGGGACGCCATCATTGCACATGGAACCGCCTTCGTCTTGCAGGTAGGGGAGATTGGTAAAATATGTATATAAATATGTATTATGGACAATGTGAGGGTTTATATTAAAGTATCACGTGTATTTTCAACGCTTAGAGAGAAAGACATAGGTCTGCATACTTTATATGCTGGCGATCTGTTGTTTGGGTTTATAAGCGGTTTTATATGAAATGTGTGACAAGATTTTCCGTTGAATAGATATTTATGCGCAAGCCGACGGTTGAGATGATATCATTGAGTCGATAATGGGAACTAGGGAATTATTGATTTTTGTGCAGGATCGTCTTCTGAACTGTTCGGACAGGGATGTGGCCCACGTGTGTCGTCGTTGTGGCTCGTTGCTGTCCGTTCTGATGAGTACCAAGATTGTCAAGGATGTGGCCACGCGGGCACGAAAGGTACGGGATGCGTATTGATTGGAGATGGTATTAATTTATTGATTATGCTCATATAAGGGTAGACAATAGAGGTACGAACGGTACATACTGGATTGAGCGAACTGGCACTTGTTACAAGGATCTTGGTTTTCCGCAGTATGTTCAATACACGAAAGTTATTGTTCATATCGATTGAATTTTCAACGGAAAAGGGAAATTTTCAGTCCATACGATACCACTATGTTTTTACTACTATAGACTACCTGCTTCCTTTTGATTCCGCCTTTAGCGAACTGGCACTTGTATTTTGAATTAATATGTTTGTTGTTGCCACTCTATCATCTGTTCATTCTTCCAGACCGACAAAACGTCACACGATTACACGGAGAGGCAGCTGTGCAGGAATTGTGGGCGGGACGATGAGGTCTACTTGATTCAGGTAAGGTCAAAGGTCACCAGATGGGCTGGAACTATTTACTTGGGCATAAGGACGTTTATCTATAATCTTGCCTCATGTACTTAGGTGCTAGTGCTAAAGTTATCAGGCTTTTTTTTATATTCTGTATGGATATGGACTGTTTCCGAAATGACCGTATGTATAATGCTCTGACGTAATATTTTGGATTTCTTTCGAAACTTTTTGAGAAATCTGAAAACAAGTTTGTAAACAACAAGTTGATAGATAATCTATTTTATTCTAAGTGTTCTCAAAACAAGTTAAGTGGTTTATAAAAGTCTATATTGCAGGTGCCGCGTGTGTTCCGTTACCTGACCGCTGAGCTGGCTGCCATGAATGTCAAGGTTCATCTGGGAGTAAATGATGTGAAGGATATCAAGAGGTAGACAGTCATCATTCTATGATCTACTCAATTGTTGGTCTTTGATCTACTCTATTGATTTTGTCTTCTGTTCTTGGGATTATACTCCCTACACTAGTTGACTGCCGTTTTGGACTGTTCTGTTGATATCTACAACTCTATGGACCCTACACTAGTTGACTTTTGATCTATCGTTTTGAGCTGAATTATTGATTTTGTATCTTTAACTCGATAGATCCTACACTAGTTGACTAGTCGACCTATCGTTTTGACCTACTTTGTTGAATTTGTATCTCCAACTCGATAGATCCTACACTAGTTGACTTTTGACCTGTTTTGTTGATTTTGTATTTCCATGGATACTTGTTTTGTTTGTTGTATTTTCGTAGTTGATTTGTTTATGTCTTATTGTTGATTTTTCTGACCGTCGTTGCTCAACGGTGATCATTATTATTGATCAATTTTCATGTTGTTGTGTTTCGTTTCTAATACTTGTTTTCAATTAAAGTTATGTCTATTGTTAGTGTTTAACTGGTTTGGAGTAAATCCAACAGAGGTTTTAAAGTTTATAGCTTACTGGAAAATGTTGAATGAAAAGGAGCATACGCAAGAATGAAATGGACTTCAGTTTGATCTCGATTCACCCTTTAATTCATGAGTTTCGATTGAAAATCAACGAGGTCAAACACAGCATCGTAGGGCTATATTTGAAGGTATTGGTTCGTTTTGCAGAGAGCCAACAAGCCTACCTTATACTAGATCAAGGTCAGTTTTCAAACTTTCAGGCAATTTCATCTTCTTTCACATCGAAACTCCATCATTAGCGCGAGACTTGTGAATAGAATTGTAAATCAAGTTGTCGAGTCTGAAATTCCTCTGGGAAAGGTTCTAAAAATTTTTTACGAGTTTCGAGCTTCAAAAAAACAATTTGCGTCATCACTTGAGAATGTACTTTTTGACCTCCGCGCGTCGTTTTTGTTGATTCGAGTGATTAGCTGCGGCTCCCTGGCCAGACCCGGTCTTTTCTATCAGTTATTGTCAAGGATTAATGTACAATTTATCCATTTTTCATTCAGTTACAAGCTGAATTACATTTTGACACAGCAGAAAAGCTACCGTAATGATGAGATCATAGTGTCATTCTATAAATTACCCATGTTTTCATAAAGTTATATGTAACACAGCAGAAATTAGGAGCTACCGTATACGTTGCGTCCAGTGTCTTTCTATCAGTTTTCACGGATTATTGTACAACTTATCATTAATTTTTCAAATTCTCATGTTTCTGATACAATCACAATTAAATAAACAAAGTTATTTTAACTTAAATAGAATTAACTACACAAGTTCAACAAAAACAAACAGATCCTAGGGTCTTTCTATCAGTTGTCACTGTACAGTCTACCCGTGTTTTCGATACAATTGCAAGTTTAATTTCAAGTTGGGGAAAATTGTACAATTGCCCCCCCCCCCCCTCCCCTCCCAATACGATTCCCTATAGAGAGCAGGGTTATTGTAAATGGGGGGGGGGGTAATTGTAATTGGGGGTTTTTTGTACAATGTCGACGTTTAACAATCACCCCCCACAAAACAGAATGGGGGGTAATAGTACAACCCCGGACCTGTTTAACAATCGCCCCCCACTCAATCCAAACCTGCAGTAAAGAAGGACGTTGTACAATCATACTATACTTACTTCGTTTGATACTTACTTCGCCCTCGATACAATTTCAAATTAATTGTGTCGTTGAACACAGCAGAGACTTAAAGCTACCGTAGTTCCGTTAGTATGGGGTGCCGGTGTTTCTGTCTGAATTATTTGCTCGTTTTTAACGATATCTAACTGATGATCAGTGATATTCATAA
Organism: Litoditis marina; assembly: GCA_964036275.1. NCBI lineage: Eukaryota > Metazoa > Nematoda > Chromadorea > Rhabditida > Rhabditidae > Litoditis > Litoditis marina. The sequence goes on along the minus strand of OZ038437.1, from coordinate 19,392,359 downwards.
GTGGGGGTTGTTGCTGTTAAGTTTATAGTTTTTCATGTTATTTGATTATTTTGCTGGAAAAACGTGCAGAAAGTAAAATTATTAATATTCTGTACGATCGCTTTCTTATTATCTTTAGATTAACAAATAGAAAAGATATTTTAAAAATCTATCTTCTGCCGCGAAATTCAAATCCCAGTTTCATTTCTCCACGTCGGCCTTTGTACATAAACGTGGGAAAAGGGGGGAAATCGATTATTTCGAACAATCTGAACTCTATTTCCCCTCTCTTCTCTCCCTCTCATTTTCTCTCAATCTCTACCCATCCCTCTTTTTTCCCTAACTCTCTGGTGTCTCTTTTTTCTCTCTAACTCTCTGATTCCCTCTCTAGTTTCCTCTCAAAACTACTCACTCCTCTATCTGCATCTCTCTCTCTCTCTTATTCTTTTTTCTTTCCCTTTATCTCTTTCCCTCTGTCTCTCTCTCTCTCTCTCTCTCCCTCTCTCTATCTCTATCTCTCTCTCTCTTTCTCTGTCTCTCTCTCTCTCCTCCCTCTATCTCTATCTCTCTCTCTCTCTCTTTCTCTGTCTCTCTCTCTCTCTCTCTCTTCCCTTTTTGTCCGTTTGATGTGTACATACTGCGTGCCGTGTTAATTGTATTCCGATTCAATTGCCAGCTTTTCGCAGTTTCCACGTTTTACAAGCTGATTTACAAGGTAGTTTATTCCTACATGTATCCCTTAAAATAGTTTAGAGAGAGAGAGAGAGAGAGGGAGAGAGAGGGAGAGAGGTAGGAAGAGAGAGAGGGGGGAGAAAGAAAGAGAGGAAGAATTGAAAAATCTTTACTTCTTCTCAAGTTGATAGATAAATGTAGAAATACATAAAAGAAACAGTAGCAAATGTTTATAGTTCCCATAAGTCCTATGTCATCTCTCACAGTAGGACACTCGAACATTCTAACTATCATTTATTGTCATGTTTTACTACGAATCTCGAATTTTACGTCTGGACCCAGTTGACAGAGCAAAAGTCATGTTATCGTAATCTGAGTACTATTTGTGCGGGCGTCGACTATAAGAAATGCGCAATTTCCTCCGCTAAACGCTGTTCGATTTGCTCTGTGGACCGCACCTGCCTCTTTTCGATGACGTCATAGGGATTGACTTACTCTCTCTTTCTCTCTCTCTTTCTCTCCCTCTTACTTTCTCTCTTCTCCCCTCTCTCTCTCACTATCTCTTCCTTCTTTTTTTCTCACTCTCTCTCTCTTTCTCTATTTCTCTCGTTCTTCCTCTCCTTCTCTATAGCAACTGCTTCTTGTCGATGACGTCATAGGGATAGACTTACTAGTAGTGACAAGCACGAACCCCCAGGAAGCATATTTCTCTAAAATATCGTTTGTTTGCTGTTTGAACATTTCTGCAATTGTACTTCGCATCATAATCTACGACTTACAACCGAAAAACCACGGAATGAAAGTAGAATCACAGCCTTTTTGTTTGAAAAAGCGAACGCCACAAAACTGCTCTAAAATAAATGTAACTGTTTGGACAGTGCCCCTCTTCCGAGTTCTGCAAAACAACTCATATTTAACCAGTACATTGCCGAGCACGGAAATACTTAATACCATTAAAACGGTTAGTTCCGTTTCTTGTTTTCTCGTTCGATAAATGGCTCGAAAACGTATTGTTTTCTCAAACTGTACAGAACAAAGAAAAGTTTCCCGACAGTTTATTTCAGCGAAAGCCCTTCCATCAAAGTCGCTGAGCAAACTACAAGAATCTAACGTCAGAAATAACTGTATTCATGTTGAAAACACCTAAGAAACTAGCCTGAAATTTCGCAATTTCCCATTTTTTGCATAATGCCCTTCCTCTATCCCCCCGCATATTTGCATCATTTTTCTGCCGCGGAGCTCTCAAGCCATACTAGCTCGCCCGATAACCAGCCTATACTAGAAGTAAACTGAGAAGTCACGTAAAGTTAGCATTCTAATGAGGCATCGTGCACTTTGTCATTGCACGTTTCTGAGTTCTGCTGTGTTTAACATGTTTCACGTGACTGTGCAACTGACTAACAGTATACCGCACAGCTGAATAAACTTACACGGTAATTCATTCATTCGATTGTGTTTTGTAATTTTAATGTGTGTAAGTTTGTTTCAATGTTCTGGTTTCTAACATGCTTCAAGCTACATCCGCTTGTTTTATATTTATAATCATTATATAAATATTTTTTTTATTACGTTTCGCACTGAAGCTGAAATTCAAGTTTAGAAAGTCGTCTAGGTCAATCAAAATGATACATAGCGGTTACACCAAAAAAGATTCCTGTAAAGTTAAAAAAGTTGTGCCTAGGTAATTGAGAATAACTAATTATAGTGCTATTTTTAAACATAAAAAGCTCCGATAGATTGACTGACTAAAAGTTTGCACTATGCGTTATTCACGTTTTCAAGTTTCCAAGTTTTCTTTGTACATGAAAAAAAGCAAACTGAGAAAGTCATTCAGCTTAGTCTTGAGTTTGGACTGGTTTCACTATTTTTGCTGAAAAATGCCGAGAAGACGAAATTTAAGAAAACGAACCAAAAGAAAGCGCTCATGTGAGAGACGGTGAGTACTTATTTAATAGCTATCTCAAATGAAAGTTACAAGCCTAAAATAGGCCATATCCAGGGAAATTAAGAAAAATCGAAATGGCTGGATTAGAACCAAATTAGCCTTGTAGACACCTATTTTTGGCTTGTCGTCACCTATTTTGAGCTGGAATTAACCCATTTTAGGCTCGTAGCTTTTATCCTTGATACAAGTTGCAACTTACAGCTTCCAAAAACTTTTACAAACTTACAAAAAAGTTTTCTTAATGTGTAAGTTAGCTCAATGAAGTTTGGTCAAGATATGTGATACAATCCAAATCCAATATTAGTCCTGCCTGTGGTATTTTTCTTTGAAAAGTTACGATGTTCTCAACTTTATAATCTGTGTGACCATTTTTGTTTTGTTTCAATGTGAGTACGAACTTATAACTAAGTTTCACTAAGTACGTATGCTAGAACATTCCGGTACCATCATACCATCCTGCGTCTCTCTTTTTTGCGTACTATTTCGCGAAACTCCTACCCCCCGCGGGATGAGAGAGCAAGGAAATAGTGTTCGTTTGAGGAGACGCAGGAAACCCGGAATGTTTCAGAAAACGGCCTCTGGTATACTGTTAGTCAGATGCACAGTCACGTGAGACATGACACAGCAGAACTCAGAAACGTGCAATGACAAAGGGCACGATGCCTCGTTAGAATGCAAAATTGAGTTTTTTTGCCAATTTAGTATAGTCAAAATCATGTATTCCCGTAAAGCGTAGTAACACAGCAGAATTCTAGAACATGTTATACTGAAAATAGCACAATTGTTGAGGTATCTCACGTTTCTTCTGAAGTTCTAGACCACTGGGTTCAATCTGAGTTCATTTGCGGCACTAATTGCATAGACTTGAGCGATTATCGATACGTTTTCTCGTTGGCTCGTAAGTGCTTTTCTCGCGGCTTCTCTCTCTTTCTCTCTCTTTCTCTCTTTTTCTCTTTCTCTCTCGTTCTCTCTTCTCCCTCCCTTCTCTCTCTTCTTCTCTCTTTCTCTTCTTCTCACTTTTCTTTCTTCTCTCTGTGTGTCTCTAACTGTTCCGTGCACATGTAATCCTTGTAAATCCTTCTTTGTAAAGATAACAGTTTTTCATTATTGATTTTCCCAGAATGTCCGAACATGTAGTTGCCAGAGGAATTTCGGGATTGGAACGGCTGAAGAGCATTTCGTTGCGAGGAAGTATGGATGCAGGACACACGGAGCAGGTCAGAGACGCAGAGAGAGAGGGAGAGAGATAGAGAGAGAGAGGGAGGGAGGGAGAGAGAGGGGGGAAGAGAAGGAGAGCAGGAGAGAGAAAGAGGGGAAGAAGAGAAGGCAGGATAGGGAGAGAGAGGAGAGAGATAGAGAGAAACCAGCAAGGCCAGGCCAGTGATGACGCAACTCCGTATTTTGTTACTCTGTACTGTGCTTCTCATTTTTCCATGAAATAGTACTTCCTTGTATTTCGTGCTCTCTAATCTCCCTGTACCCTCTCACTCTCTCCATTTCGAAGAGATAAGAATATTCACACTTCAAAGTATACGAATGGATTGTACTCTAAGCTCTACTATACAGTTTCAAAAATGAAAGTACAATCTTCTGTAAGTTTCACGTGATTTTTACTACTAAATTTACCATCTGGGTTCAAACCAAGTTCATTTACATGCACTGATTGTATAGATTTGCGTGTTTATTCATTTTTTTCCTTTTTTTCTTTTATAGCGCTTCTCTCGCGGGTTTTCTACATCACAAATAATCTTCTTTTAAATAATGATCGTCACGTTTAGTTCTAGTGAATTCTTTAGTATTCCCATTTGAGCTATATACATTGTATACGAATTAAACTACGTGCGAAAAGCGTACATTTCCATATAGTTTACATTATTTATGTATCTGTATTTGTCTCTCGCCAATTCCCGAAATTCTCATTTACATAACATACGTATCTAATATTGGATGACGCACACTTTATAGCAAACACCCACGTGTATACTTTCATTCTATCAATAGCAGACTGTTCGAATAGAATTTCACGTAAAAACGTGGGACACAGCGGAAAACTAAATCATCTTAAAGAAGGACGATTATGTGGACCAATCCCGTGTCAACGGTCCTTTAAACTGCAATTGAAAGATGTATTGCAGTTTAAAGGACTGAAGCGTTGCGATTGGACCACATAATCGTCCTTCTTCAATATCTTTATGAGAAAACTAAAAAGGAGGTTCAATATTTCTACATATTTATATTCTTTCCACCTTTTTTCACAAATGTTTTCTTCCTACTGAGACTTCTACAGTACATCATATTCTAACATTTTCTGGTGCAATCTTCAACTTTGTCTGACGTATTTTTGGAGAATCCTTGCAATATGCAAAAAAGCACAATCGACTGCGAAAGTTGCTGATATGCTCAATTATATTTACGTGAATAAAACTAATTGAAAAATTTGTATTCATATTGTAGAAGTCTCAGTTGGATAGAAAAACTATAATTGCATGCAGAAAAACTATAATTTGCACGTAGTTAATCGTATATCAAAGTAACAAATTCCTTCAGAATTTGCAAAATTTGTTCTTCAAAACAAAATCTGACTCAGACAGGAAGTTATAATACGCTAGCACATGATGATTACCTTGCAGAACTTGGAAATAACAAAACCATGTTTTTTCTCAAATAGAGTTCTCTCAGGAACACTTAGCCCGACCATATTTGTTTATTTATATGAATGTCGCTTTGTGTAATATTCTGCATTTTCTTATTTTGCAGACCGAGGTAAAGCTACTGTAGTTCTCACTTATTTCTGTGTAATGTTTCCATGAATCAGATAAGCGTTTAATTTGAAAGAGTTATTAGTTTTTGTTGTTCTTTGGGAACGTAGGTCAGAACTATACATGTATTTTAGCTCTGCTGGTGTTTGTAGTTTTATCTCATCTGCCTTTAATTAAAGGAGGACAGAATGAAAAGCTAGTTTAGGTACCCCGGGGTACCTAAACATAGCGTTGCGCGCGCCAAAACAGACTAAAACATGTGAACCGTATGCAATATAGGTTGGTTAGTTTGAATGAAGAATAGTATTTATGAGTTTCTCTCGAGCAGCTCTTTCATATTAACTTTACTTCCGGTCCCCCTTTAATAATTAGAAAGCCTGATCAAACTACAACTTTTATGCGGTAATCCCTTTATTATTGTTTACTAAAAGTCGAAGATACTTGTTGATCGTGAAATGGCTGATTTCTGCACAACATCTGGTTTCCGGCTTTCTCCCACTATTTGAAAGACGCTGCTTTTCAATGAATTCTTTGTTTTGTAGAAATGGCTGGTTGGAGGCTAGACGAGACATTCAAAAAGCGCACGAACACTTCACTTTGAGAGAAATGAACTTGTATAGTAAGATCGTTTTTATTATATAATATTGTAAAACACCTCACAAATGTTACGTATCAAAATTGTGAACTAGTGTGAACGCTCTAACTTAGGAATGTCTGGTATTCAAAGAAGGACGATTATGTGATCCAATCCCAACGCTTTAGTCCTTCAAACTGCAATACATTGTTCAATTCCAGTTAAATGGACCGATGACACGGATTGGTCCACATATGCTTTGACTACAGAGAAATATAGGTTTGAAAGTCTAACTATTTCGGTCTTTTACGTATTCGGAAGTTTCAGAAGAGTTACGAGATCTATTTTTCTGTTTCTCTGCACGTATTGTAGAGAATCTGCTGATTTTTGGAGCAGACGACTACGAAATTTGAAAATAACAAGGATAATAATAATACAAGTCACGAGGGACGGAGATCTATATAAAAGGGGGGATATCATTGGGGAAGTAGCCTTATTTTCCTGCAATTCTATAGTCCTCTTAGTTCTTATGTAAGCTCTTACTGTATACTTTTGAACTTCCTATCATGTTTCGACTGGTCTTGAAATGAGTCAAAATCGCCAGAATGCACTATGCTTGCTCGTTTGTAGATAGAGACATTGTAGACATACCAAATCTCAGAGAACAGAGTGGGAGGTTGTTTTCAATGATTTTCGGTGTTTCATCATAGAAATGTCGTAAACTTCATTATGTGACTAGGTATATAGACAGACATTACTTTATTGATGAAGGGGGCGTGGTTTACTTTATATTGTTACAATTTTGTATAACCTAAGTACCTTGTTTGTTGGCCGAAGAAAATCATAAGCTATTGAGCTCAGAGCGGATTCGAACTCAAAGCTGATGACGGCACGCTACATCTCTAACCACTGTGCTAACTACAGGAGTGGTTTTAATTACCAATTACTTTCATCTATTTTTTATGTATATCACTTTGAACACATTTTTGGGAACTTTAAATGCTTGATCTTCAAGTATCCATAAGTGCGAAGCACTGAATTGAGTGTATACGCACTAAGTTTTCCCAATTTTTGAAATCCGTAATAAAGTGATGGTCATCATCAAGTTCAAAAAGTATTCAATTACCCGTTCTCGGTACACAGACGGAAGCTATTGTATCTCTGTCAATCCCTCTCTTTCTCTTTATCTCTCTCTATCTCTTTCCCCCTCTTTCTCTCTCAGTATCTCTTTCTCTCCCTCTCCCTCTCTTCACACAGCCATAAAGAGAACCCATTGTATCCAGTGGACAGCGACTATGTTCCATGACGATTCTTCTATTTGTTCTGACCACGTGGGGGCCACTTTTGTTGTGTAAATAGCTCTCTCAGTTCAGCTGCAACGCAAAATGGGCTGGTCAGTAGGGAACTTCTTATCTTGGGTTTTATATAGTCTTTTTTGCATTACTATGTTAGGTCCTACAGTATGAATTCAACTTCTAGTCTGCCTTGTCTAGTAAAAAAATTACATATCTGTGTTTTATATAGCCTTTTTCAATTACTATGTAGGATCCTACAGTATGAATTCAGTTCTCTAGTCTGTTTTACATAGTCACAAGATTACAATATGTGTTTTCTATAGTGTTCTACTTTTTGAAACATTTAGATCCTGTAGATTCTTACAGTCTGGAGTCACAATTTAAGTTTGTTTTCGTTACGTAAGGGATTTAGGTAGTCTCTGGAATGTCTGTATTGCGTTCTGTACCCTTCTTACTACCTATAACCAACAAAGCAATCGAAAAAAAAGTCTGTCGTTTGAAAAATAACAAATTTTCGTACGTTTGTATGATATTAAAGAACGTGTTATGTATGGTTGCTTCTTTTTCAACGTACGTGAACTAGTTGCCCTGACAGAAACATAGTACACGTTTGAAACGGTAAGATACGATCTGGACTATTTTTCGAACACACATTAGTTCGTTCACGTGACTTTCTCACGTTTACAAAACGTTACACGAATGCGAGACTGGTTGGGACGTGCTTACCCACGGCGTTCTCGCCTACAGTAATTTTTGCGATTAAATTTGTATTGAGCTTCGTCTGCGAAGTTTTCGTGGCGGGACACTGTATCCCACTTCAAATTTGTTCTGATCACAGCACTATTTCGCTGCGTATCGCGCTCATTTTTGCACGAATCGTACTCGGAGCATTAAAAGCGGAGACACGAGTTCGTTGTTTGTTTAGTGAGTGCCAAATATATAAGTCTCTAGCCGGAATCGAACCTGCGAGCAAAAGTTAGGTAGCAGGGCGCTAACCACTGCGCTATAGAGCACATGACCAGAAAGCTTTGGAAACGAAGACATGTGTGCGTACACAGCGGAAAGTGAGATATACAGTACCCTCCCGCTTTTCCGTTGGCGACGACTATAAAGCTGTATGTGAGAGCGCCGTGCTACGTCCGAATTTGTGTGACTTGCTATACGTGAAGTTTCAGTTTCTTTACTCCCAACTAGCTGACTTTTCTTCATCGAGAGCATAGATCGTGTTCACTATCTGTTTGAACTTTTTTCCATTGCCGCCAAAAGCTGATCTCTTTTACAAATGTAACCCATCCCCCCACGTACAATGTTTTCCTTTCCGCCTACCGAATCAGATTAAATAGCCGCTGACGCCAACTCAGAGACAGATTACCACTGCTATCTCCAGTGGTTGTATTACTACCTACAAAACTGTAGAGGCTGGTTGTTTTACTAGTTGGTATTCTACATTCTAGTGTAACTCACATTTCATAGTGGTCGTCTGAACGATATGAGAGTATACTGTAGCACTGTGTTTCAGCTGTGTTTTCTTCGATAAAATCAGAGACAGATCCCCAGGTCAACTTCATTGCTTGAATTTACGCTAGATCAGTTTGTTTTATTGGCCGGCTAGCATCCTTTTAACCTCATGAGAAGTTCATGACCTTCTCATGAGCACCTTATCTGATTTGTCATGAGAATTTTGAGAGATAGCCGCTGTGCCTGCACAACATTAGAGCCTAGTTGTTTCACTGGCGACGTAGCAATCCATCCAACCTCATGAGAACAACATATGCATTTCTCATGAGAACCTTCTCAACACCTCATGAGCTACTCTCGAACTTCTGATGGTGACGCTTAGCAGTCGATAGAATCTCATGAGACCTTATGCTACGTGGCAGGTTTTTGAGGGTTCGCTACCGCGCCTGGAAAATGGAAAAACCTAGTTGTTTCACTGGTGATAGGGTTTGTCTCTTCGTCTAGACGGCATATGTTGCCCTATCTCAAGTGTGTCTGTTCTTTGATTTCGTCGTTTACAGTCAAAATTGAGAAATCGCCCAGAAAGAACAATGAGTGAAAGTGGAAATGTTCCGGTGTTCATATAATTCAAGGGTAGTTTGTTCATTACTAATCAACTAAAAACAAAGATGTATCAGAGGAAAAGTATGAAACTTTTCACGTTCAGCTCTTGAGGATCATTGGATGACTAACATATTTCCGCCTGACTCATAATTTTATCTCTTTAAATCTTTAATCTGTCCCCCAAATCTCAAATATGAACGTAGCTGCACGTAGCCCAATTTCCGCGGGAATGCGATTATCCATGAGATGTTTATAAGGGAGGAGTAGGGCCCTCTGCATCAGTATCCCAATGGCCTATGGCCTTTTATCTCAAAACATGTGAAGTTTGCACAATTTTTGACATAAAAGTTCTGCGAAATAGTTGCTTGACGGAGAGACTCAGGTTTTCTGCATTCTGGGGTATCCCTGCACATGACCTCAAACTACAACCAATATTTAGTCACTCCTTATAGTTAGTATCTTCACCTTGAATTGTATCAGCTGAATAATGATGTAGATCTCGTTTCACCATGCAAGTTCTCTGGTTCCCTGATTGCAATGCCGGTTCTGGTCACGTGGTCGGTAGGAAGTCCACTCGTTTAACTCTCTTTATCTATTGTCTCTCTCTCTCTCTCTCTCCCTCTCTCTCTCTCTCTCTCTCTCTCTCTCTCTCTCTCTCTCTCTCTCTCTCTCCTCTCTCTCGTCGCCTCTCTCTCTCTCTCTCTCTCTGTCTGCTGTCTCTTCCCCTCTCTCTCTCCTTCTCTATCTCTCTCTTTCTCTCTCTCCTCACGTCATACATCCGAATGATATATATAATCTATCATTACGAGATAACCGTCAACAGAATGTCCCATATTCCACATATCTTAGTGATGACTATCATTCCAGTTTTGCAGATCCCTGTCTCTTTCTCTGCTTCTCCCCTTTCTCTATCTCTCTCTTCTCTCTATCTCCCGCATCTCTCTCTTTCTCTCTCTATCCCTCTCTCTTCCATTCTCTCTCTCTATCTCTATCTCTTCCTTTCTTTCTCCCCCCCCCCCTTTCTCCCCCTCTCTTTCTCCCCCCCCCCCCCCTTCTCTCTCTCTCTTTCTCTCTCTCCCTGACACGTCATATCAGTCTACCCGCAAATGACATCATAATCTTAGCAAACGCGCGCAGACAACCAAAAACCACCCACGTGGGGTTCAGTTGTTCTGGCTAGATATAGAATCTCAAATTATCTCCACTCTCTCAATCTCTCTCTATCTCTCTCTATCTCTCTCCTTCTATCAATCTCTCTCTCTTTATATCCTCTTCTCTCTCTTATTTCTAAGAAATATTTCTACTTCAAACATATGTTTTACTTCATATCTCTAGTAAAAGTCGGAAAAGTCTTCACTTTATATGTTCAATGTTTCTTCCTTTTTCACTTTGAGGAAAACTTTTTACTTCATAAGTTTCTAGTTTGAACATTCTTCCTCTAGTTCTCTCTACTACAGATCAAGTTCAAGTTAAAGTTCGAAAGTAGTTCAAGTAATTTCTCCATTTTAACTTCAGGAGCAAATCTTGCATTTCACTAACTCTAAATGGATGTCATGAAACATGTTGAAAGTTTCAATGTCGTACTGTAGGAGTTCACGAGCCCGTAACGAAAAGTATAGTTTTTTTTATTAATATTGATTTGGAAATCAAAATTTTGCAGTTGGCAAATTTGGAGAAAAGGAAAAGAAAATTTTTGCACACCTGGGGAACGCGTTGGAGTCATGTGCAGAGGGTGAGAGTTTTCGGAAAACTTTTTTCAAATTTTCTCCGTAAATTTCCGAACTTCTTCCAATCTATTTCTAGGAAAAAGTATGACTTTTACACGATTTACCATGCTTTTGCAATGTTTTTCAATACTCTCCCACTGCTTTTTTATCGTTTGGCGGATCTCTTTTACCAGGCGAATCGTGTGCATTTCAATGCTAAAAGCAGTACGGTTTCTGGATTTGTGACGTAATAAAAATCCTTTTGGATTGGTCACGTGGTTCACTGGATTTCAGGGTACGTATGCTAGATGATCCCGGCACCTTCATCCCATTCTGCGTCTCCTCAAATATACGCTATTTCTCTGTTCATATCCGCTGGGATGTTAGAGACGAGAAATAGTGAGGCAGAGCGAGAGACGCAGGACGGGATGAAGATGCCGGGCATACGTACTCAGAAAAAAAGATTGGCAATAACTTTATGTCAATAAGTTTCAAACCTTACAACTTACCACGCAAGTACGTAAGTTAATGATCTAGACCCGCATATAGCAATTTTTGTTGGGAAAACTCGATTATACTAGAAGTAAATTGAATATTCACGTAAAGTTAGCATTCTAATCAGGCATCGTGCACTTTGTCAATGCACGCTTCTGAGTTCTGCTGTGTTTAACATGCTTCACGTGGCTGTGCAATTGACTAATCGCATATAGCGTCGTGCCAAATATATAAATTTCTGTCTCTCGCCGGAATCGAATCTGTTAGCAAAAGTTTCGAAGCAGGGCGCTAACCACTGCGCTATTAGAGCACATAACAGGCAGGCTTCGGAATCGAAGACATGTGTGCGTACACAGCGGAAAGTGAGATATACAGTACCCTCCCGCCTTTCCGTTGGCGACGACTATAACATACATTTGGCACTGTAAAAGTTCACTTGTAAATGACCAGAACTATATGTGTAGTCCACGTCATTCTTCTTTCAACACTGGCTCGAAATGGCTCGGCCAGACATCAAAATAACAAACATTTATTTGGTTAGCGGGGGGAAATTGGAAGTTCGCGGGGGTGGTAATTCGCGACACTTTGTCGACTATTTATAGGAAACATTTTAGACCAACAAACTTTTCACCTGCCCTATCTCTTTTCCTCTCTCCCTTCATCTTCCTTTCTCTCTCCATCTCTCTCTCTTTTTCTCTCTCTCTCTCTCTCTCTCTCTCTCTCTCTCTCTCTTTCTTTCTCTCTCAAGCAATGTTCATGTGAAACGTTGAAAAAGTGAGAAAACATGCACTCTAACTTTCTTCAAGCCAACTCTGAGTGAACTTTTAGATCCTTTGTATCTTATATGTTCAAAATATTGGTTATAGTTCCGGTCATTCCCACTGAGACTTTGGCAGCGTGCCCATTGAATTTTCCGGGCTATTTTTCATCACTTTGGAGTTGTTCAAAAAACTGTAATTTTTTGTCATTGCTTGTTCAGTTTTACGAGAACACGTCAACGAAAACGTTTTCGGAATGCTCATGTCTGCTCTGAGAAATAGTCATCCGAAAATCTTGGCACGATGCCAAGGAGTCTCAGTGGGAATGAATCGAACTATAGTTGTCTGAACTCTCCTCGAATTCATTGTCTCTAGCTGTTCTCTCACTCTTTCACTGTTTTGACCTACCAGTTTCTCTCATATTTCCCGCGCGAACTCTTTTTCGAACATGCCACCCTATTGTTTGTTCAGACACAATAAGCATAATTCAAAAAAGCGTTCAATACGCCCACTCGACGGGAATTTACATGAACATCAACGAACGCACCCAGCTTCCTGCGTCTCTTCTAATGACACACTCTCTCGCAATTCTCTGATCTTTTATGCCGTCTACACTCTATAGCCTCATAGAACAACTTATTTGAGCTTCTGTTTTCAAGGAAACTTTTCGCATTTTCCAAGTTTCGCCCTTGAAAATTACATTGTTGTTGAAAAATTATGTGTATCCCACTAGTCGTTCAATATATTCTATCTATTAATTGTAGGACTAGAAAGAGCACACCTAATTTGGTGATTGTTTCAACATTTCAACTTCGAGCTTCTAGATTCGTTCGGTTGAGGTGCACACGTGCTAAACATAGCTATCGATTGAGCCTACGAGGTCAGATATCACATCTGCGCGCTCAATCGATAGGTATCCTTCGCGTGTGAAAGCGTGAACTCAGCCCAATAAGTTTCTTTCTATGTTCTGGTGTAACAAAGTAGTATTAGGAATTGAAATTTTCAAAAAGTGGTTTTTCTGACGATTATGAATCAAATACTTCTGTAGGTTAAGGATTCTATATACCACTCAATCCCTTATTCTTTCTCCCATATAACATAAATGACCATTATATTTCAACCCCCCCCCCCCCCCCCCCCAATTAGCCAACGCTCTCATTTTTTGTGTCTTGGTCTACTGTCTAGCGAGTTCAATCGCACAGTTTAGATATCGGATGACAACTCCAAAGAACGACCACTTTTCATCTGAATCCACTGTTTATATGGAAAATTCGACAGAAAAGGGCAGACCATAGATCAGAATAAAACAAATGACCTGAAACACGTGCTAAGTACAGTCTACTTTCCACGTGGGGGACTAATCAAGGTGGAAACACAGACGAAATAAACAGTTAAACATCTAGAGCTTATGCTCGCGTCCACAACGTTGAATGGGGTACTGTAGCTCTCAGTTTCGGTGTGAATGTTCACTCTTTCTGTTCTGATAAGCGAAGTATACGCATACCTTCCGGAAGTCCAGAAACTGAGAGGTTAGATTTGTGAATAGCGTGTAAAAAGCTAGTTAGATCATCCCAAATACCAAAGGACATTCGCACAGTAAAAACTGCGCTTGAGTTGCAAAAATTTTGAAGAACCACTCGCATAGTTTCATAACGAAACTCGCTCTCATCAAATTGCGGTAACAAGATGGTTCAGAACCAATAAAACCAAGCCAAGTCCGTTCAAAAACTACCTGTTTTCCCGGCAACAATTCGAAAATCCATTTGGTTTACCAGATTTATGTAGCTGGTAACTACTAGGATTGACCTCTATTTGCTGCCTCAATTATTTTCATTATCACATCAACGTTTGCTTAAAAACCAGCTACAGAAGCAATAGAAATGAATGTGAAAGCACATGAAAAAAAATTTGAACACGTGTTTGTACCATACAAAGTCCACGTAGGATCGATTACGAGTATAGTATTGGGCCAATTTGTGTCACATCCGGGTAGTTGTAAATCATATACGGGCACCAGGTCAATTACGTCATATGTTATGGTTTCTGTTGTAAGATAAATTCGCGTAAATAGCTATTTGGTCGCAAAGTGAACTTTACACTTTTTTAACTTTGAATATTCAAGTAATCCACGATTCAGAGATAAATTTAGTGTCGATAATACTTGAATGAGCTTATGTATCAACGGAAAAACTATTTTCTCGATAAAGCGACCGACGTACGTTTTTAAAATCGACTAAAATTTTAGAATTGTGTAATTTTGAATTTTGATAATTCCCGCGCTCACAGGCAACTGGTCCTCACACGACTTTGTTTTGGCGGCAACACCAAAATTTCAAATGCACTCGCGCGGTGCAAAAAAATTAGCTTTTTGATCTATTTTTGTAATTTCTCAATAGTTCCTGCTGGGTTTCTCGTTTCATAATTCTTCGATTTATCCTCGAGACATCGTTATGACCATGTGGATCTTGATCGCGTAGTCTTTTTTCATCAAAATCCATTACTTTTGATGATTTTCTCTGATCGTCTGTCTCTCTTCCATTGGCTTCTCTCTCCCTGATCTACCGCCCCGCCCCCAATGGTATCATCTGCGGTCATTCTATGACTCCTTTGTCGTTCTAGTTCGCTCCAACCTCTCTCAAAATGAAGATAATCATTTATTTATTTATTAACTGACTCCAACTCGCCTTTAACAGAGCGTTCAACAACACTAAAATTATCGAATTGATATAACAATTTAATTGGTTTAGTATTCGTGAACTTTATATTTTAATGAAAATTCCGGAAAATTCGAAGCGAACCCTCTTTCCGGTAGACTAAACCTGGGAATGTTCCAGATCATACCATATCTGATGGAAACTATGTAATTTTAATAGAAAATTAGGTTTTCTTTTGAAGAATAGTAATACGCTAGTGTGGAATTGTGGAGAACTATTCGATTGGATTACGTGTTATTCACAATAAAGGGTGACCAATCGGACATGTAGCCAAGAATCAATGACAAATAGCTGACCACATGTGGGCCACTATCGCGGAAATCTTTGCAATGTTTTGACTGGTAGAGTGAACACCTTTTCGAATCTCAGTTTAAATTGTTCAGTTCTCATGGTCTCATCACTTTCTCTATTCTCCCTCTCTTTATTTCTCTCTCTCTCTTTTCCGCTAATTTGTACACTTCAATACGCAACCATCTAGATCATTTACTGTATCTTACCTGATTCTACTTGATAATTATGTTTTCTTTGTTTCTTTCAATTTGCATCATTTTTTGACTAAACCACAAAGTACATTCTCTCTCTATACAGCTCATGGCTATGGTATTCGATGCTTACAATGATGCAGTCCGGTCTCTTGGAGACTTCGTGTTCGAGAAACCCCCTCGTATGGCCACAGTTAGAGATCGGGTATGCAGAGAGAGAGAGAAATGAGAGAGAGGGGGGGGGTGTAGAGAGGAGGGCGAGAGTGTAGAGAAAGAGAGAAAAAGGGTAGAGACTAAAGAAGGAGAGTGTGCGAGAGAGAGAGAGAGAGGAGTGAAAATTGTGAGGGTTTGAGGAGAGATCGAAACAAAAGTGTGATAAATAGTAAACTGGGACTTTTCACAAATCATGGCTGGCAAGGAAAGGTCTCCTGCCTGTATGTTTTATTTTAAGAAACGTTTATTTTGTATTCTTCTAATTTATTTCTTATTTCCAGATCCAGGATGTGTGTCGCAGTTTGGTGGTCAATGATGACCAACTCCGGCGGATGATGTCTTCTATGGAGGCCAGTATGAACAAGGGACTCGCCAAGGAGACTGGTACGTTTTATCCAGGATTTACGCTATGAAATTGATGAATAACTGAAATCTCGCTAAATACTCAATTCACGAGCTGGTTTTTGGAAATTTCCTGAATAGGGGCTCCTGAACACCCTATGCATTTAGAAACACGCCTGTTAATGTCAAACATAGAAGAACTGATTGGTTTAAGGCTAATTTGAAAATTGTTGTTCACCTATAATTTCTTGGGGTTTCTCAAACGCTGAGCATTTAGGGTATGATAAGAATTCGAGAATTGCTTCTATATAAGAATAGTTCTTCCTTACTGGTAGGTGTGTGTCATGGTTGTATCCAGGTACTAGCTCATATTGAAAAGATAACAATAACGTGAATATTGGTTTGCACAACAGCTAAATGAGATCTACAGTATGCCACCGTCTGTATCTCGTACGCTAATAACCACACATGCTCAATTAGGTGATTGCTCATTTTTCAAGCTTTAGGGGATCAATAGAATATTTGGTGAGAAGCTGGTCTCAAATTTGTATAATTTTAATAATCTTTTTTCAGCCTCCATGCCGCCGTCAAAATTGCTCCCATCATTCGTTCGAGCCGTCCCGAACGGAACGGAAAACGGGGATTTTCTGGCTCTGATCTGGGCGGGACCAATTTCCGGGTCCTTCTGATTCGCCTACACGGAAGGGAGGCCGAGATGACCGGAAAGATCTTCCGCGTTCCGGAAACATTCATGAGGGGCACCGGAGAGGCGGTTCGTTATCTTTTCTATGAAAGCTGTCTTGTATCCAGCACGTTCCTTATTGCTTCGTAAAGACCCATACACCGCCAAGGTCTCTTATAATATGGAGGGTTGCGAAATAATTTACGAAAAGTACGGGGTAGCGAGTTAAAAAACAGCAAAATTAGTATAGAAGTACTGATATTTAAAGCAAAAATTCATGAACATCGCGGTTTTGAACAATTTTGGAGGGGTGCGACTCAAAAATGAAAAGGTTCAAAAAACGTGAAAGGAAGTCAAATTTGACGTGTTTTAATCAAACGTGGGGCGACTTTGTTGGATTGGAAATTGAATCACCCGTTTTTCTTCAAAATCGAGAGTTTAAACTGACCAAGTTTCAAAAATGTCACCTATACTGGTGAAAACCTCATTTTCCGGCTTTCCGGCCAGGTTCGTACAATCCACACCCAGATAAAACACCTGATTTTCAATAATTTTTTGTGGAGAATAAAGTCGCCTCATGTATGGTTTTAATCGAAACTTTATTACCTTTTCATAGAGTGTGACTGGTCAGACCTTACTCAAGTTAATGTAGTTGTTGTCATTTGTTGTGGTTTCCTTTTTGTTTGTTGTTATTGTTGTTTACTTTTGTTGTTATTCGCAGCTGTTCGACCACATCGCTGACTGCATGGCCCGTTTCATGGAGGAACACGATCTGAAGCACGCGCAGAAACTCCCCCTCGGATTCACATTCTCCTTCCCATGTCAACAGGAGGGACTTACTAGGTAGGTCAAAGTTCACATTATCCGCGGTACTGGATAGGTCAAAGGTCGTCATATCTTGGGTACTAGGTAGGTCAAGGGCTCAAAGGGGACCATTTCTTGTGGGTTCATAAATTTGACGAGTTTCAGTTTTTTCAAGTTCAACAACCGTTTCTCAGTTCACCCACTATTTTATAGATGACAGAGTGCTTCGAAATAGGGTTGAACTCTCTGTCAGTTCACATTGACGCGTCTTTTTTGTGGAGTTTAATTATTTAATATGGATATTGAAAGAACGAACGACAGCGTTTGAAAGATTTTTGAGAGTTTTATAAACGAGGCATATAATGTACGGCCTAGTATTTTATGCGGTAATAAAAGTGAAAGCCCGCGCTCTTTTTTCATCCGCGACACCCCGAAACTGCCAGTTTCACCCAATTTTCCTCAGTTCATCAGGTTTTGGGAAAGACCCTCGATCAGATTATTATTGACACATTAATTACATTTTCAATAAGCTGTATTCTATATAATAAGCATTTTCAGTAGAAGATTTACCTCGACTCAATTTAGCCTAATGGGTTCTCTTAATCAATAATCAAAAGTAATCAATTTTCCTTTAACTGGGCTATAGGGACGAGGGACCCATAACTTTTCTCTAACTCTGGGTTTATTTTTATTGGGTAATTATCTAGGGAGACTTATAACTTTTCGCTTTTTTTGGTGGGCGGAGGGGATGTTTAACTGTTCAAACCCTCCAACCGACACTATCCCATCTATGAGCTTAATTCTATGGAATTCAGTGGCGAGTCGCCGGCGACCTCAAAATTTCGCCGGCGACCCCGTGGCGACAACCGAATATCGCCGGCGAGTCGCCGCGAAATTCCTGAGGTTTTCGACTCATGGGCATACCCCGGTAAAGTTGTCCGGATAGTCAGCAAAATGGAGAAACGGACTACCTTTCCGCCGAAAACGTTAACATCTCTCTATTTCTGATACAAAATCGTTAAGTATCACGTATTTGAAGCTAAAAACGGACCACTTTCTGTCGAACAATCGGACCTTACCGGTATATGATCATAGGTTAGCCGCAAAATGTAATGTTATTTTCCTTATTTCCAGGGCTCGCCTGATCAATTGGACCAAGGGATTCAATGCTAGTGGAGTGGAGGGAGCGGATGTGGTTACCATGCTCCGGGAGGCTTGCGCACGCAGAAAGGTACGGTAGGGATGGTTTCTTCTGTGTCACCTGTCTTCACATCCCGTCTTCTGATCACAATGCGTTACCTTAGGCCCGGTGCAGTTTCCCTAGCACGCTAGTCATTGTTTCTTCTGTGTTCGGGCCCTGGGCACTAAAGTTACCATCATACACCAGCAAGATTGTCCGAATGGTCAGAAAGTTTCGAAAAACGGACTACTTTTCAGCCGAAAACATGAAAATCGGTCTACTTTTGATAAAAAAAATTCTAAATTTTCACGTGTTCACATTTGAAAACGGCTTACTTTTTGCCGCTTGGTCAGATCTTACTGGTGTATGGTTACCATTCTTTTGCTCTAAGTTAAAAATGGAAGATCACCGACTATATTCTTTTAGGAAGTAGCGATGTTCATTTAAGCATTAAAATTCGGTTACGAGAAGTGCCCATTTTCCATGCGAAACATTTCAGATGGTTTTCCATGCTGTTTCAATGGTTTCTTCGTTCACCACATTTATAAAAAA
Organism: Litoditis marina; assembly: GCA_964036275.1. NCBI lineage: Eukaryota > Metazoa > Nematoda > Chromadorea > Rhabditida > Rhabditidae > Litoditis > Litoditis marina. Next base: position 19,373,146 of record OZ038437.1, on the reverse strand, counting down.
TCCATATTATATATTAAATTATTACAATACTCATATTTTTGTTTCAGGACATTGACATCGATGTGGTGGCTGTTCTAAACGACACCGTTGGCACTCTGATGGCATGCGCATTTAAGGAAAAGGAAAACACGTGTCAGGTTGGGAATTTTCGATATTTACAACTTTACACATGTTTGTTTACAATTATAATATAAATAAACCAGTTGGCAGTGAGTGGAAATGTTGATACTTGGGTTAAATCTGTCCAAAATAAACCAATATACCAATAGTTCGTATACTAACCATCTAAATAGGCCGGTACGAGATTAGTAATATGGCTTGCGGTAGCTATATTGGAATTGTGAGTGTGACAGAGATGGGCTAGCACAATTGCATAGTTGCCCGATCATTGCGTGAATACACCAGTATGTTCACTATTTCACAAAAGGAAAAAAATTTCCTAAAAATGTAAGATTTTGCCTCGAAATAGGCGAAAGGCGAAGTTTTCTAGCTATTCGGACAACTTTACTGGAGTATGTTCAGCTCTTTTTCCCTATTCAGTCATTTATCGATTTTTTCCAGGTGGGAGTGATCGTTGGTACCGGCACGAATGCGTGTTACATGGAGAAATTGGACAGAATTCCCAAATTGGCCGGAGAAGTCAGCAAGACGGATGGACTTCCGGATGAGGTTGGTTATAGTCGGTTTCACCTCGACGTGGCAACATACAGTAAACGGCAAATTGCACTCGCACCTTACTGGTGTGTAGCTCATGCTCCAATTCACCTAGACGTGGTGATATACAGTATGATTACAATATTCCAAATCTTTTGGACTGGAAAGTTGAGGATATGCGCAAACCATCCTGCTTACCTCGATTATTCGAAAAAAGTTCAACGATTGATTGGTAAGTTGGAATGTGTTCTGTAGAATAGAATGTCGACTTTACTCCACCTCTTCTGAGAACAAGCGTCGTTGCAAAACTGTAAATTACTGTTTATACAGCGTGGCTGTCATATATATTGATTTTCCCCCTCGCCGTCTAACGTCTCTTCGGGGCACACAATATCTCTAGATTTGTTGCAATACAGTTTCGACCAAACGCGAATTTGTAACTAACAGCCTATGGTCTGAGTTCTTCCTCATGCATAATACGGTAATTCACGGGTTGCTGATGTGTGGGCATAATCTATCCATTTGATCTTTGATCTCATTCCCCTGTTTCCAGATGATCATCAACACTGAATGGGGGGCGTTTGGTGACGACGGGAGCATGTCCTTCATTCGCACGGAATTCGATGAGCATGTAGATCAAAACAGCATCAACCCCGGCAGACAGCTGTGAGTTGACACATCAGAAAGTGGAAGATACCGTATCACTGGGGTTTCGAACTTAACTGCTTAATAAGTGAAGAACATTTTTCTATTAAACTTTATCAAATCTTATGATGAATTTGCATCAGAAATTGGCAATTTTCCTTATTCCGCAAAACGGGAGCACAATTTTTATGGCATTTCAAATATTTTTACTGGGAGTGTGTTCATAACCAGTAAAGTTGTCCGAATAGTCAGAAGAAAAAAAATCGAAAAGAAGAAAATCGATATACTTTTGATGAAAAATCTTCAATTTTGACGTGTTTACATCTGAGAACATACTAGTTTTCGCTTGGTCGGACCTTACTAGTGTATGAGTGTGTCAATGTGTTCGTTTCAGCTTCGAGAAGATGATAAGTGGTATGTATCTGGGAGAAGTGGTCCGCGTGGTTCTCGAGAAATTGACCAGGGACCATCTTTTATTCGACGGGGATGTGGAGGCAATTGCACAGCACGGCTGCTTTCCCACCAAATTCGTCTCTGAGATAGAGAGGTACGGTCATAGTCCAGTATAGAGGGACTATTCACATAAAATAACCTTTTTCGATTCCTTCACCCTAGATTTCATAGTTTTGAATAAGAATTGATTTAATTGTGCTCCTTTCCCCAGAGTTCGGTTTCTTTCGACTCTATATGGGTACGGTGGTATTGATTTTATTTGGATCACAGTATCATTAGGTACGATAGGATTGTTTGGCCAGTCTGATAATAAAGTCATCTTAATGCTAGAAAAGAGGTGCTTAACTGCTGATTCCTGAAGTAAATCAGCTCTTTTTTAAACTTTAAACCGAGTCTTAGGCTCATGTATGTACGGTTTAATTAGACAAAAAACGTGGAGGTGGAGACATTTTGCGTCGAAAAGTAAAAATATGTTTTACCTTTCAGCGAAAAAAAGAACTTTTTTCATTTGCACATTGAGCACAATGTGAATCCAGATTTTATTGATTGCTTACCGGGCTGAATAATCTTGATTTTTGTACTAGTGATCTATTTATTTTCTTCCAGTGACCTGATGGAGGACGAGGACAAGACGTTCCAGAAGACGTTCCAGATTCTGGAGGACATTGGGGTGGAACGGGTCTCGAATGCCGATTGCGCCAACGTGGCCTACGTTTGTAGTTTGGTCAGCACGAGGTTAGCATCTTGAGCTTTATTCTCTGCAATTATGACAAATTGTGACGTGAAAAGCACGCTCTTTTTGGTGGTAAAAGGATCATTCTATGTTCTACCGTAGTTTGACAGGTTAGCAGCGGAAAGCTATATTCCTTGACAGTTCACCCATATGCGCTTGATAACGTGGAATTTGATAGTTTTGCATTAAAACTCACGATCCGTTTGATGGTGAAAACAATATCTTTATATTCTGTGTCTTACCGATTGATAAGGCACGATCCATTTGGTGCTTGGTGGTAAAAAAGTATCTTTCTGGTGTACGGTCTAACGTAGTTTGACAGGTTTCTTACAAGTTTCAAAGTTATTTATCTCTATCCAACTATATATCTTTGTAATATCTTTATTCTCCAGAGCCGCCTACCTGACAGCTGCTGGTATTTCCACCCTCCTCAACCGAATGGGAAAACCGTCGGTTACTGTAGGCGTAGATGGGTCTGTGTACCGATTCCATCCCTCGTTCCCACGCCTTTTGGATGAGAAGATTGATCAGCTCGTAGACGGAAATATTGAGGTTCGTTCTAGATTATTTTGTCGCTGACTAGGGTTGTTTCTAGGAAAACACATGTTCTATAGTTGTAGTTTGTTCTACGTGAAGCGTGGACGATGTGGTCTGGAAATTCTTATCATGTTTTAAACTGTTGAACGTTTCGGAAATTTGTTTTGATTAGAGAAAGAGCTCATTCGGTAACGTGACCCCATTAGTAGTAGTAGAGGCATATTAGGTAATTCCAACATTTGAAGTGATTTCAATAACTCTAACATACCAAATTTTGACCTGCTAGTGAACCTGCGAGCATATTGCTGTAGAAGGTTATAAGCGCGTGAAACAAACTGTAACCATTGTGAGCAGTTTGTCAACCTACGTATGTTAGAAGTAAATTGAATTAGCCGTCTGAGGCATCGTGCACTTTGTCATTGCACGTTTCTGAATTCTGCTGTGTTTAATTAGTTTTACGTGACTATGCAGTTGACTAACAGTGTATTTTCAGTACCAATTGATGTTATCGGAGGACGGGTCTGGTCGTGGGGCTGCGCTGGTTGCCGCTGTCGCCACCCGAATGAAGCTGGAACGAGCGGAGCGGGAAGCCGCGGCGGGACCCAATTAGTAGATGTTCCATGCAGTCCTTTACTTTAAGATTCCAGGGATCTTGGGTGGTCCAAAGGGCCACCCAGGGTGCTCTCTCTCTCTCGGGTTTCCAGTCTTTTATCGATGAAACGCCATAGTCTGAACATTTCTCTCGAATTGCCTTACCGTATTCACATTGTATTCATATTGTTTAGTGTACAGTCGTTGTATAGATGTAGTTAACACACGTTTTAACCGGATACGGGCATTTTGTAGCAATGTTCCCATGATTGTATTCCTAGTCTAATCTGATATTAATCTTTTTTGTTTCTGAAATAACTAAGGTTGCCCTTTTTGCGACCACATTAACTACTACTTTCATATTTTTATAACTATTCATTGTGTGTGTATAGAGGTAGTTTCTGTAATATTTCTATTGCACAATAGTTATTTATACCGGAAGAGACCCGATTTGGCGATCTTCATGCACGTGTACCATATTTTCGACAGTTTTAACCATAAATCTTATTCTGATCATCTTTTTCCGTGAAAAGGTGTGACTGGTGCCTGAAAAGATGGTTTTTCATAGAGAAATGAGGTTCAGCTGATGTACGAAGGTTGTTCTGAAAATCCGTTGTTGTAATGGTAGCAGAGTTTTTGCTATATAGTAGGTAGGCTACAAAAAAGAAGAACGTTTCTGTTAACTTTCATGATACTGCTGAACTACCGATAGTTTTACAACTATAAAGTGCGTTTTCTTGACCTGGAAGGTTTTATAATGGTTGTTGTTACCTGAATCAACGATTAGAAACTAGAAACTATATGTTAGGTACTCAAAGTGGTTCGAATTTTGCAAAAAGCTGAAATTGTGGATCCCTTCCCTCTAACAATTCCAGTAATGTTCAAACTGAAATTATTTCATCCCTTCAATTTCAAACATCCCAAAAAGGCGCGAGATTTGAACTGTTTTCCCGCACGCGGCGGCTCTTCAAAAAGATGAGAGGCGCCGCCGCCGGAAGTGCCCCGCCCACCGATTCCCAAGAGCCGTCTGAGAAACAGGGGGCGGGGCTTTCTCTCGACCAATCACCGTCGAGCAGCTCGACCAATCAGCGACGAGCGGGAAGAAAGCCCCGCCCTACTTTCCCACGCAGACAAGACATCACGAGAAACCTGTTTACGAACTCCATTATTCGACTTTTCTGAGAAATGGGCGAATGTCCCATGGTTGAAGCGAAGTCTTCTAAGAACCCCCTATTTACCGACCAATGGGTTAGTTCAAGGTTTGATTGTTATGAATTGAAAGTTATTCATTACAATGATGAAATGAAATGTAAAAGTTTTGTAGTACAAAGGAGCTATAATTGTGTTTTTCATACAATTCTTCGGATGAAAAATCGTCCTACAATTGTAGGGGGAGTTGTTTTGTCGTGAAAACGATCCGATGCTTCCATAATTATCAGAGTTTTTGAGAAAAAATGTGATTTTCGCGTGATTGCGGCAGGCAATGTCGCTCTAATTCGATTTTGGTGCTGTGATGCCAAAATTGCAGTCGATCGATTGAATTTAATGTTTTAAGGAGTTTTATCAACTTTTGAATAACTTAAATTGTATGATTTTAGCATTTCTAATAACCTCAAGTCATGCTTTAATTGCTCTTGGCCTAATTTATGCGGAGCTGCACCACCCGTTATGCTGATATTCGGTGGGGCGACTGGTACTGTATCTCTACTGTCATTTTATTCTCTATATTTTCAGAAGGAGTACTTAGATCATGCCCTGGATAGGACTCATCCCACCAAGCAGCTTCTCGAATTTATTGAGCCCGAGATGCGAAACATCAAGCCGGTCATCCGCTGCCCAGATGAGTCGAAGGACGGATCAACTTGCAGCTCGGATTCGGAGATGCCAGTGGGCGACGATTTACAGGTTGGTTTTAACATCATAGTTTGGTATCCAGTGGTCGTATACACAACTAATAAAACGACCTCGTGAGACGAGTTTTCTACTTCGTACTTCAAAAGTACGTTGGTACGGGAAGCGCGAAGGAAAACCACTCCTGCGGGGCAAGTTTAGATGTTGGTGAATACGGCCACTGGTGAAATAGACACGGCCTTACGGCCACAACACAAACTGCTGTTTTTTTTTCAACCAGTTTAGTTAACATAACAAGTCAATCCTTCGTTGCCACAAACTTTATACATTCGTATTTCTCGCTGCTTATTTTGAGCTTCCCCTTTCTAGTGTGGGTTCTTGGGTTTGATCGATAAGTATTAGGTCAACTGGCAACTTCTTACTCTTTGTATTAGTTCTAGCGTGTAAAGTGGTGTCAACTAGATAGTTCATACAACTAGATAGGTCATGGAGGTTTTGGCAACTTTCCCACCTCCTAAATTTGTTCTTATGAGGTAGCGAGGTTCTCAGAATCTTCATGACCGCACATATTAACTCATTTACTATTTCAACTTAGAGTTGTTTCAAAATGTGGTCGCCAGTGTTTTCACTACTGTAATTAAGTTAGGCTCTGGGGACTTGGTTGTTAACATGATTATGTTGAAAATTGCGTAGTCTAGCTGTGTCGCCCACAGTCCAAACTACAACATTAGAGATTCAGAAAATGTAATACAGACTTTTTGTATTGGGTGCGGCTACACAACTGTCAACTTTCTCAAAACGTCATAGTTTGTTAGAAGCTTTGTTTCTGCCCCCTCCTCACTTCTGTGAAACGTATAGTATGCATATCGATTTTTAATCTAGGCCAACTCAATCCATAGTCATTATTTGCATATTTATGCCTACTTGTAATAGTTATTGCAAGTGCTCAACTTAAGGTTTGCTGCATACTTAATACGTTTGTGGTAGTAGTGCGTATGGCGTTAACGCCAACAAAGTCGATACGCATGAAATGCATTGTTTCACGCCGACGTAAAGAGTGTTTGCATACTAATTCAGAAAATTATTTTGAAATGTTATTTTAAGTAATATGTTTAATATCTATTCTTTCAGTCCTTTCTGTCCGCGGCCGAAGAGCATTTCAAGATAGTCAGACAGTTCTCTACGGATTCCTCGAGAAATGGAAGTATTACGCCTCCCCAGCCTATGGTGAGCTAGATTTACATTATTTGTAGTTTATAGTGTGAACTTGTGAATTTGAGAGTTTTACTCACTGAATCCCGATTATCCCTGAAATCTCTCTGATTGCACCCCATTTGCCCCCTACTTTGCCCCTGTCCATATCCGGATATGGACAGAGGCGAAACAGGGGGCAAATAAGGTGCAATCAGGGAAAAAGTGGGGGAATTTCCGAGAAAAGTCAGGGAAATTTCAGAGAAAAATTAAGCAAATGTTTTCCACATTCAGAAATATTTCTTACTTTGATACAATTTACGATGAATTGTTAACATTAAGTGAGAATGAGCATCTCCAAAATTTCTCTAACTGATGCTCCTCAGATTAGATAAGCATCTATTTTCCCTGCTTATTCTTTTATAGAAAACAAAGTGTTTTCAAAAAGAAATAGCAAAGAGAAAGTCTTTTCTTCCACATCTAATCAAAGTTATACTTTTTTCGAATGTTTCAAAGGGCTTTCAACAGAAGCGAAACGATTTGAAATGGAAGAATTGCGCACAGCCGCACCCCTGGCTGCGCCGTATCTAGTACGGGTTTCTCAAAAGTGCGGCAGAACACAGTTTTGACCGGTATCTTCAACGAAATGACACTAAAACTTTATAATGTGTAGGTGTAAGGTTCTGCTAATAGATTATAGTTAAAAAAAGTGGTAAATCAACATTTTTAAATATCTCTGACATTTCCCTGATTTCACCCCATCTTCTCCCTGGTTTACCCCTGACTTACCCCCCTTTTACCCCAGAAAAAGCAGAGAAATTCTTCCCCCCTGATGCTCCCTGACAGATCAGGGAACGTCAACTTACTATGCTAGTCTGAGTGTTTTCTTGATAATATAAAGCACATGTCCATACTGTCATCATGTTTGTTCAGTAACGAACCTGTTTTCCGCTTCAAAGTTTGATGACATAAACATAGATTGATTTCTCATAACAAAGTCAACGTTTCTTAATATTAACGAGAAATGAGGCCGTTCCTATAGTTTTTTGTAACTATTTGACCGACTTTACTGTTGCATATGTTGCTCTTTGCAATAATAGTGCCTAGTAAAGGTGTTTTGAAACAAGGCTGTTAGACCTCTTACGATGCTTATTCCAGATGTCCTTTGCCGCTCGCCAATCGACTTCTCCAGTTGAGGGCCCGCCCGCCAAACGTGTTCCAAATGAAGCCCCGCCACTCAAGCGATCCGTCACAAGGAGAGGACGCCGAAAAAGGGTTCGTTTGTATTGCATCTGTTTCAATAATAATAAAGTTTATTGGTGCTATGGTTAAGTCTAAAGACGTGCCTTTAACGAGAGCCGTGGGATTTGTAAATACAGTGGTTTATGTTCGATTCTGCATTTTGTTACAAGTGGCAATTTCTAGGATTCGGCATACGAATGTATGATTAGCATTGTTTTTGCCAATTGAGATATTAGTGGGGTTAGTAGTACTCCCGTAGCTTGTTAATAGTGGCTGCGGGTAGTATCTAACCTTGTCACACCGTGTATTCATATATTTTGTGGTTTGGTCTCCTCCCTTAGAGGTGTATCTGAGTATTCGTGTAGTTTGACGTTCATAGTTCAGTGCTGTGAATGCGTATAGCGTATTCAGAAATTGGTCGTTTAGTAGTACTTCCGTGGCTCGTTAAGAGTAGCTACGGAATGTTCCTAACGTACCGCACCGCGTATTTGTCTGTTTTATGCCTTTCTCGAGCAGTGGAATTGTATGTTGTAATCTGCCAGCAAATTAGTAGACTAGTCTGGCCAGTAGTACTCTCGCAGCTCCTCGTTAAGAGTAGCTGTGGGTAGTACTCGCTCAGACGTTACACCACGTATTTGTCGACGAGGACCAATTTGTTTATCAGTTATCAAAACTTGTGGTGAATACAAACAAGCACATTTGTTCAGGAGAGTTCTTTTTCATGTGAAACTTCATCTTGTCTATATCGTAGTTGAAATTAGAGTTTTCTATTGTCAGGAGACAATAGAGCTGTGTGAACTGAGAGATTGGTCTCGTCAATAGTATATCCGCAGCTCGTTAAGAGTAGCTGCGTGTTGTACTCTGCCAGCCTTTACTAGCATTTGTCTATTTTGTGCACTTCTAAAGGAGTGTAAGTATTATTTAGTTCGTATTCGGCTATTCATAGATGTTAACGAGATTGGTCAGTGGTACTTCCGTGGCTCGTTAAGAGTAGCTGCGGAAAGTACCTAACGTATTACACCGCGTATTTGACTCTTTGTAGTTAGGTGCCTCCACAACCACACGGAGGAGTATCCGAGTATTCATGTGGTTTGTCTATAACCGACTTTAGTACTGTCTTAACGAGTTAAGAGTACTCCCGTAGCTCGTTGATAGTAGCTGCGGGCAGTATCTAACCGTGTCGTTACACCAGTGACCGTATTCACCAATGTCCCGGGAAGCTAAAATACCTTCCCGCGGGAAGGTAGAGCACGAAAATAGTGTGCTGGCGAGGAGGATCCAGAGGCGCGGGGAGCTTTTTTACCTTATTGGTGAATACGGCCACTGGCGTTCGTATGTTTTGGGCCCTTTCTTCTAGAAGAGAATATTATTGTAGTTTGACTTTCATAGCCGAGTTCAGAGTTACATGTTTGTTTGGATCAATAGTATATCCGCGGCTCGTTAAGAGTAGCTGCATATTGTACTCGGTCAGGTTATACCACGTATTTGTCTATTTTTGTAGTTCGGTGTCCCTTCTAAAGGAGTATGATTGCAATTTCACTTTCATAACCGAGGTCGTTTAGTAGTACTTCCGTGGCTCGTTGATAGTAGCTGCGGTAGTACCTAACCTTGTCACACCACGCTTCCGTCAATTTTGTAGTTTGACGCCCTCACTCAGAGAAGTATCCGAGTATTCATGTAGTTTGTCTATAACCGACTTTAGTACTGTTTTAAGAGTTAAGAGTACTCCCGTAGCTCGTTAATAGTGGCTGCGGGCAGTATCTAATTTTGTCACACCACGCTTTCGTCAATTTTGTGCACTCTTAAAGGAGTGTAAGTATTATTCTAGTTCGTAGTCTGGTATTTATAGCTGATTCAGAGAATATTAAATGAGATTGGTCGGTAGTATTATCGCAGCCCGTTAAGAGTAGCTGCGTGTTGTACTCTGGCAGGCCCCACTACGGATTTGTTCATTTTGTAGTTTGGTGCCTCTTCTAGAGTGGTATCAGTGTATTGCAGAGATTGTAGTTTGATTTTCACAGCCTATTTGTTTGTGTGTCATGGCAACCCCCCTGAGCAGAGGCATGATTTCGAGAAATGTTGCCAGCTTCTTAAATTATATGACTAAGTTCGAGTCCCACTGAGAGTGGATTTATGCCCAACTGTCGTGGTTTCCAGGAGTCGGAGTGTAGTGTCAAAGTACAACTTCCGGTTACATTGCAGGTTATTGGTGGGGTGGAGTATCCCCGTAGTGTTCATCTTCCAGTTGGGTACAGCCTTCAATTCATATTTTCTGGCCTAATTAATGTTATTGAAGGGAATGGGATCGAGAATCAACTTTATCTCACCTGACTTCCTCATCTCTCTTCTCTTTTCAGAATGTGCCTTTCTGTTTTCGATGTTTCGAAATAGAAGTGGAGTCGTGTCGTCGACATGGAGGCCCCGCCCCCTCGCCCCTCGATGAAGGTCCCTGGAGGAGCCACTATGCATCGGATACCAATGGGAATATCACGTCAGTTTTGGTTACTTTTTCGGGTTTTGGAGAATTTAGTGGAAAAACGGGAGTTCTTAATGGTTAACCAAGCATATTTACTGGGAACAAGAGTTGGACTTATAATTTAGGCTGAATAGCGAGAATTTTTACGAAATGTCACGTCAGTACAGTCTTTTACCCCAAGTTATGCGATGCTTACGCTCGGTATTTGATAGTATAGTCAGGTTTGGAACTTGGAACTGAAATGTCACGTCAGTCTTGGTTCTTGAAGGGGTCGTGCTTTCGCCTCACAACCGGTGTGATGATTAGACTTTTTTACACAGATTTTTATTGTTGAGCTGGTGTAGGTCTATGAATGGTGTAGAACTTGGTTATAAAAGTCATCGAACTAGGTTATTATTATGATGATTCTGAGTTCGAGAGAAATCTGACGTCATGGTCAGACTTCGTTTCCTGGTCTACGGAAGCGTCACGTTAGGTTCTGTAGAGGTAATCTGGATCTGGGCACTAACTTGGTCTGGTTATAGCGGAGGGGTTGCGGGTTAACATTGTGAGACTAGATGGGTCCCGGTGTATGCTCAATATGGAACTGTCTACTTTCTTGTTGAAAATAGGCAAAACAAGGGGTTACCGTATGGAGGAGGGGGTCGCGGGTCTTATAGTGGGGTAACAATCTCAGTCTAGTGTCACGTTAGTATATGGATGTGGGAAAGGGTGTTTTTCTTTAAACGGAAATGTCACGTAATTACCGGGGTTTGGTAATCTTTTTTAGATTACTGTACTGTTCAGAACGGCTGTTTCCAATAAGCCGTAACCTATAAATTTGATATAAATCTTGGATGGAGCTATATTTATTGAAAAACTGGTTTCTTTGATATAAATAGTTGGTTATTTGAGCGGGTGTCTGGTTTTTGTTGAAGAACAGTTCTATAAGTGTTCGGTTTTTCTGTGGAGTGGATGTTCAACTGTTTAACCCTCAAATCAAAACTGTCCCATCCATGGTTCTATTACGCTTAGTGTTACGTTTGTGTGGAGTGTGGGCAGTTTGCGTGATGCATATGTTCTTGGTTATTCTACCGAGTATAGTGCACTTGTTAGTTAGCGAAATGGTGTTGATGTAAAAATCAATATACATTAATGGGGATGAGAGCTAACCCAGACTGAAATAGTGTACGATATATATTGTATAATCTTTATGGCTTTTCAAACAGTGCTTAGTATTATGCTCGAACTTTTTTCTAAGCGGGGTTGTCTGGAGTTTTTGGGTTCATTGCCTTGGTTAGTTAGAACAACTTGGTTTTGATAATGTTGTTTTTTTATTAATTGTATTATTTCAGCTGCCCGCTTATCCACTTCAACTGTACTTTCCGAACTTGACTCCTGTGAAAAGTAGATGGTTTTTTCTATTTTTGTTATATTCTTGTGTCTTTGTTCTAGTTTAACTAGTTCACTGTGTACACCCCTCTGTTTAATGCGCGTCCCTCTTTATTATAGTTGTGGTATGCCTGTTTTAGATTATTTTTTGATGTTTTCTTGTTTTGTTAGTTGTTTTAAATGAATCATTGTTAAATATGAGTTTTGTTTCAGTTTGCTAATAAATGGTACGGTTCAGTTGAAAAGTCGATAGTTTGCAGGTAACATAGATGATAGAACACAATACATTGAGCTCTCGTATTATTTTATGATAATCTTCTGGTACTGAGGAGCTGTTCAGAACGATATTGTTTTCTATTCTTTAATTATGCTGCATTCTCATAGTTAAATGGTTCACTTAGAATAGAAGCAACCAAGTGAGATTTTTGGTTCTTTAAACAGATTTGTTGTGTTTGAAAAAGACATATTGGCCTTCAATCAGTGTTAAATCGAATTTTTTGGTCAATGTACCTAGTTAAAGTTGTTGGTTGTGTAAACCCGTACGACTTTTTCTGTAAGTCATTCATGATGTTTACACAATCGCGCCCCACGGAGGTACACAGATACGAGATTAGAGGGAACAGTGAACTTTGACCCTTTGGTGGAGAGATCAATTAATCATTAACCGGGTTACCTGGTCAACCCTTTTGTTAACAGCTTGGTAACCGCGAAATTCTCCTAAAAGACGTTGTAAAATAGGGTTACCAAGTAACCTAAGTCTGAGTTTACCTGATAGGGTTTACTAAATTGGCGGTTCATCGTCGAATTTGCCATTATTGGAGAGGATAGTGGACTTTGACCCTTTGGACCTTTGGTGGATAGGTTTATACTCTCTTTCACCAATTTATGTCCTTCTACCGTAATCAGTCAATTATTCAGGAGGCTTTTTTTGATGAACAGAATGTCATTGCGGTTTCAAACATTACCAAAAATTTGGATCAAATCCAGAAACGCCAGCATAGCACCTCAGACAATTCCCAGCCAATTGGCCAGCCACTTTTTATTGGCTGAGCGAGAGAGTGTGCAGGTCAGAGAGACTCAGATGTCTGCGGCCTCATTGACCTGTACACTCTCTCGCTTTTGTAGCTAGCCAATCGAAGAAAGTTGGCGCCAATCGTTCTGAGACACTTGACCTGGAAGTTTGATCATACTATAGAGTGTTCTAAATGGGAACAAACTATACGGAACTGGCTGTACAGGCTGTTTTTTGTGTGTATATGAACGGACAAAGTCAGAAATGTACTTTGATGCGCAGCTCCTGGGCGAATTCTTTATCTAACCCGATATTTTGTTAACCCTAGCAGTTAACCATTAACCCTATGTTAACCACTTGTTAACCACAAATTTCTCCCAAAAGACATTGTAAAAGAGGGTTACAAAGGGGTTTACAAAAGGGTTAACAAGGTGACCCGGTTAAGGTTACCTGATAAGTTAACGAAATACCAGGTTCCTTGTGGGCCCAATTCCTGGACTGAACAGCAAAAAAAACTACAAACACAGCGATTCAGGTTCAGGGATGTATTACAATATCTCACAAGCAAATGTGCAGTGTTTTACAGGTTGAAAGGAAATCGAACAGAAAGTTTAGGAGGATGAAGATAAAGAGAGTATATAGTGGGTGCCAAGTTTATAAATGTCGGTGTCTCCCCAGAATCGAACCTGCGAGCGAAATGTTCCTGGCAAGCCGCTAAGCACTGCGCTATTAGAGCACATAACGGTCAAGCTCTGGAATCAAAGACATGTGTGCGCACACAGCGGAAAGTGAGATATACAGTACCCTTCCCTTTTTCCGTTGACAACGACTATAGTGAATCTCTGTAGTTTGATGTTGAAAAGCGGAGATATAAAACAACAAGCAGCGGGTAAGATACGTCACTTTTAGTTCACGTGAAACATATTAAAATTATTATTTTTTCTATAAGTAACATTCTGTTTTCATATAGTTTTTCTCCTACTAGAGATTCTCCCGTACCGACGAGCCGAGGTGGTTTATTTTGACCAAAGCGGTTTTTTCCAGGTTATTTGGGGGTCCCAGAGAGAGTTCAACAACTGAGCATTATGACATTCTAAGTATACTATCTAGAAGTAAAGTGAAAAGTGACATATTGATGTATAGTTTAGAGAGTTAAGAGGAGAGAGATGGAAAGATCAAGAAAGACATGTACATTTTTTTCTCTCTCTCTCTCTCTCTCTCAAACTCTCCCTCTCTCCCTCTCTGATACTGCGAGAGGGAATAGAGCTAGAGACTCAGGACGTTAAGATAAAAGAGGGAATGCGTTAGTGAGAGAAAAGGGAAGATTGAGAGAGAGAGAGAGAGATAGAGAGAGAGGCAGAGAAAGATAAACAGAGAGACGTAGAGAGAGAGAACGAGAAAGATAAAGTGAAAGAGAGAGACAAAGAGAAAGAGAGAGAGAGAGAGAGAGAGAGAGAGAGAGAGAGAGAGAGATTGACCGGTTGTTCCCCTTCCAATTGTTCTTTTCCCTGCCTAAATCCCCCCAGTTTCCCTTTTATTGTGGTTGTCGGGCGGAAGGATTATATACTATACATACTGTGCCCGTCGAATACTATGGTGAGTGGGGAATAATCAATAACTCTCTATTTCTCTCTCTCTCTCTCTCTCTCTCTCTATCAAACTCTCTCTCTATGAATCTCTATCTGACTCTATCTCTATCTCTCTTACCCTCTCTCACTTTCTCTTCTCCATCTCTCTCTCACTCTCTCTTCCCATTCTCTCTATCCCTCGTGTTCTCTCTCCGTCTCTATCTATCTATTTCTTAATCTTTTTATCAATCTCTACCTCTTTCTCTCTCTCTATCATTATCTCTGTTTCCCCTCTCTCGCTCACCTCTCTCTCTATAGCTCTATCTCTCTCTATCTCTATCTCTCTTACACTCTCTCTCTCTCCTTCTCTCTCCTCTCTCTCTCTCTCTCTCTCTCTCTCTCTCTCTCTCTCTATAGATCTTTCTATACCCGTCTCATTTTCTCTTACTCTTCGCTCTCTTCCGCTCTCTTTCTCTAGTAGAATAAAAGATAAACTCACTATGACAATGGAAATACTATTTCCCTGTTATGTTTGGCATACACACATTTTATTGTTATTATTCGTTATTTTATCTACTATTACCAGTTTGTGATACATGTTCCCGCGTAGTTACAGCCAGTTATATACTCTGTTTCACCAGTCGATGTCCTTCTACAGTAATCCGTCAAACATTCAGGAGGCGTTTTCTAACGAATGAATCATTATTTTGATTCCAAATTTTCAAAGTTTGTATTAGTAAAGGTGCGGGAGACATTACCAAAACTAGGAGAAAATCCACAAACGCCAACATAGCGAACTTTGACCTGAAAGTTTGAGCGTATTACTATAGAGGATTATAAGTGGATGGATCGAACTATATCACAAATGAGCCGGATTGAGCGGAGTATTCAAACGAATTTGGTGAAAACACTTTTTTTACTGTTTCTAAAAGTAAGATTCGGTTTTTCATATAGTTTTTTCCTGATAAGGATTCTTCCGTACCGAGCCGAGGTGGTTTTTCAAAACATTCATACTAAAGTTCCAAAGGGTATTGGTAGGAATGCACGTAGGAATAAAGAGGACTCAACTGTTAGTCAATTGCACAGTCACCTGAAACATGTTCAACACAGCAGAACTAACTTTACGTGACTATCTAATGTATTTCTAGTATACAAGCAAAGTGAACAGTCACGTAACGTTTGCATTATAGCACAGTTTGCACTACGAACCATTCACAGTAAAGTTCCAACAGGTACTGTAGGAGTGTTCGTGGAAATAAAGAGAACTATATCCCTGTTTATTCCGTATCATCTCTCTATTGTTTTCCAACCTGATTGTGTCTTCCCGATCCCTGCCCCCCCCCCCCCCCCCCCCCCCCCCTCTGCTTCCCCAATACAAACAGAAGACTCGAAAATACAAATATCGAGGGAAACCCGCCCACTTTTGCTCACTTTACACACTTCTTCCCGCTTTTTCAACCATTTTTTAAAGAATATAATGATTTGTAAACTCTTGAAAAACGTAAATTAGTGTTTATCATTTATGTAACATACAAACCCGCCCACTTTTGCTCACTTTACACACTTCGTTCCGCTTTTTCCATCATATTTTGCATTTTAGACCTGTGATGGGAGATAATGTTGAAAGAGGAATAGGGGAGGTCGGACATAGGGTTTGTTCTTTCCAAAGCAGGTTTATACGGCGTATGTTCTCGCTGGGTTTGTAGTTTGGTCCAGTGTCTTTTCGGTCGAAGTTTGTTAGTTACGGCATGTTAAGAAATCAAATCACAACGATTGTAACTAGACCGTTTTTGTGATAACGAGGTATTTGTGAAACGTATTTGACAGCGTAGTAGAACCATGAATTGGATTCAACGCTCAAAAGTTTTCTTCCCTTTCCCGAAAATTCCGAGCCGAGAATGCAGTAATTAGTTCGATTAATGAAGTTTAAGTTTTTTCGTAACCTTATTTAGCAGCCCCCGGTCAGTTTCCTATCATGTTCACGACGTGTTAGCAAAGAAAACCAAAATGAGGGAAAGATATAGTTCCACCCTCTTATAGCCCTCTACAGTAATCTACTCGAAGTTCAAGATCGGAGTTGGTATATTTGGTACTCTTTAATCCTTCTGCATCTTAACTTTTGCAAATTCTGGTCTGAAACCAAAATAATCAATTATTCAATAGAAAAATCCTCCCGAATATTGGACGATGTACTGTAGAAGGACATCGATTAATGAAACAGAGTATACTCTTTAGACCATTCATAAAAAAATTCATTATTTCAAAGTGTTGTTTGTTTTCTCTCTAGGCTCGAAGATGATGTCCTTCGATCGCGAGGAGGTAGTACAGAAAGAATCCTGGCACGAAGACCTACCGTACACCTTTGAGGTCAACGGAAAGGTCATGCAATTCGATACTGAATATCCCTCCAGCTCGAGAGGACTCATCAAGTTCATAGAAATTGTTAGTTTATGGGGTTTGATTTTTTCCAAGTAGGTCTATTTGGTGTATTTCGCTGTATTTGTAGTTTGATTCCGTTGTTTTTGATCGATTTGTCGAGATCAAACTACAATCGAGAGTTGGTCACTCAGAGCTTTGGGGTCGTCCTCGAAAGCGAAGGTCACAGCCTTAGTCTGATCTTATGGGTTTGTAGTTTGGTCGCGCTGCGTTCATATTGCTGTGTCTGCCGATCAAAGTACAGTTCCAGTACTGTCATCGTTTATAGTCAGTGTCACACGTTCGTATACACTTGCAGTAGGATCTTGAAACTACTAGACAATCTCTTACCACTTTTTGAGATAACTTCAGACGTCAAAATCCGTCTTTCTTGTCTTTCTTGAAAGTTAAACACAACGAAGTAACAACGAGATGATATTTGAGAAATAGAAAGGGAGAGAGAGAGGGCAGAGAGAGATAGGGAAAGAGAGAAAGGAATAGAGAGAGAAAGCGAGAGAGGGAGAGAAAGAGGGGAAGGGAGAGAGAGACGCAGACTGACCTTTAGGCACTGGGATACTCTTGCATACGGCCTGGTCCCCCTGTATACTGTTGGTCAATTGCACAGTTAAGTGAAACATGTTAAACACAGCAGAACTCGGAAACGTGAATTGACAAAGAGCACGATTCCTGGTTGGAATGCAAACTTTACGCGACTATTTAATTTACTTCTAGTGAATATTAATTTTCCAGGTTCTCTGTTTCCTCTCCCTGGTGCTCGTCAGTTACTCCCAGCCAGTCCAGGATGAACGGGGTCTCCCATTGTTTTTCTCCTCATTTGGAATAATTGTCTCCTTTACACTGCTTATTTCCTACGTTCTACTCCTCAACATTCGAATCCAATCCACCCCATGGTTTATCACGGTCAGTCACGTTTTTGTACATAGTCGTCGCCAACCGAATGGCCGGAGGGTACTGTATATCTCATTTTGTGCTGTGTAGGAACACATATATACGATTCATCACCAACGTTGTTATCGGCCCAGTTGTTACAGTGGTTAGCGTCCGGGTCTCCTAAACTTTGGGCCCGAATGGAGTTTCACAGATATTTTTTATATTTGGTACGCACTAGAGATAGTATAATAAAGAACGTATTCAGCACAGCCCTGCCTGAACCCCGCTACAAATTGTGAAACCCTATTTCTCCGCGTATCACACCGCGCGAATCATCCACGGTTTTCACGAAAAAACTGATTGATAACCTAATTTTTCTGTTCCAGGAAGTTGTACTGTACGTGTTATTGATCTGTGGCCTTTCCCTGTCCGGTCTTTTCATGGCCATTTTCTGTGCCCGCCATTGGGCCGATATCAACCCGGAATGGGAAACTATGCCGGCTCTGGCGGCGGTAGGTCAAACTAGGTTTAATCAATCAATATAGTCTTTCTCATTCATGCTGACTCTCAGAGTATGAGTACATGTGCATGTTTTCCTTGCGCTTCAGATACGTAAATGCCGCAGAGGTTAACAGTTTCTGCATTCGGTTCTGATTCCATATTAGTACGAGTGTTCCCGAATGCTCTCAGCAAAGTTTAACGTCATTAAAAACAATAATTGAGAAGTTGAAGTGTGTACTGTAGGATTCAAAGTTATACGGCACAGCAAACTAAGTGAACATTGGGGTGACGTACGGATAATGTTGCTGTATGTGGGATCGAAGCAAGCTTCTGGCGTTTGTAGTTTAAACTGGATCCAGAACTTCACTTCTGAATTTCGCCCGAAAAGCTCCGGGATCAAACTACAAACACAGTTGGATAGAGCAACACCCACTGTTTCGGCTTGTTTTGGAAAGAGCCAACCTAATGTAGTGTGTTACAAAATGGTACACAGCGGAGTTTAGGTATACAGTATACTATGCCTATAAACAATCGATTTGTTACAGAAGGTGTGTACACATCAGAATACACAGCAGAATACAAGTGTTCAGTATACTATGCATATCCAGTAAACAATCACTTTTGTTATGGGGTGCGTATAGTAGTACACACCAGAACAATCTTATGCATTGCAATGTGATTTTCCTGTAAACAACTGTTTTGTTACAGGCTACGTGAAAGTTACAGGCTAACACAGCAGAATACAAGTATACAGCATTCTATACATCCCTCTTGTCAACCACTTTGTTACAGGGTGCCCTTTTCACTACAGCTGCCGTGTACATAACGGATCTCGTGATTCTTCTTCTATTCTGGAAAAGATGGTCTTGGTATCCCAGCACGAATTTCGACCAACCACCAGCAACTACAGTACTACCGTACTAGATTCCGATTCTACCAGGGAAAACGCATTTTTATATTGTCATTTTTTATGGGCGAACTCTTTATTTAACCCGGTATTTCGTTAACCCTAGCAGTTAACCATTAACCGGGTTACCTGGTTAATCCCTTTGTTAACCACCTGGTAACCCAAAATTCCCCCCAAAACACGTTGTAAAAGAGGGTTACAAATTGGTTAACAAAAGGGTTAACCCGGTTAATGGTTAATGGTTAACTAAGAGGGTTAACGAAATACCGGGTTCCTTGTGGAATTGGCCTTTTTTATGTGTATTTTTGAAGGTAATAAGATATTTTGGACAACTCCAATGTTTGGCTCACCAACTAACAAAGAGTTCCGAGAATAGATACGAGTGAGAAAAGACATAAAGTGTTATTGAAAATAAATAAGGAATGATTGAGATTCTGAAATTCATGTTTTGAAGTTGATATGCGATATTCGCGCCCTCATCACTCCGAGTTTTTCAAATGA
Source organism: Litoditis marina (assembly GCA_964036275.1). Taxonomy (NCBI): domain Eukaryota; kingdom Metazoa; phylum Nematoda; class Chromadorea; order Rhabditida; family Rhabditidae; genus Litoditis; species Litoditis marina. The sequence goes on along the minus strand of OZ038437.1, from coordinate 19,353,607 downwards.
AACGTAAATCTAATGTTATTACAATCAAGACTTCTAGCACGGAAAGACACAGGATTTTTTATTAATATCTTCTAAAATCTCAATTTAGTGCTCTCGATTTTGAAAATTTGATTTTCGCGGCTGGCCGCATTCGAAAAAGTACGGTATTATAGCCGCGCGTCGCGGCTGACCGCCACGCGGCACTCGCTCTTTCGATTTTAATTTTTTCTCGACCTTTTGAGTTTTGTAAACGAATTTAACCATTTTTGTCGACGTTTCTGTATAGTATTTTGAGGATTTGAAGAGAATTCAATGTTCTACGTGACAAGCAGAATCAACAGGGTTAAGATTTCGCAGCTAAAAGAAGCTGGAAACCATTATATTCAACATGTTTTTATGTTATTCTTCAATTTGACTGTAAATACAATGCAGAGATGCGTGTTTTTGTTCACGAACTGATCATACTTCACGTAAATCTGGTTGGAAACCTAAATAACCAGTTGTTGGCGTGTTTACATGTAGAACTCATGAGAAACGAGACAGTTATTTTCTGTTTTCAAACATTTAGCTAGCTCTATTCCATTGATGAAAGGCACATGCTAGCTATTATTCAAGTAACACTGCTGTCCGGTTTTAATCAGAAAAATATTATTACTCCATTTTGTTACATAAACATTTTTCATGCATTATTGTACGGAAACACTAATTTACTCTTATTCGTTTTCCACTTTTCCAGTACAAATTTGGGTCACTGGAGCTTTCAATTAGAAGAAGAATAATCTCGACATGTACGGATATAACCAAGGAAGTTATGGGTAAGTTGTGTTGTTAAATTAAGTTATTTTCGTTTGATTACTACTAGAAACAGTTTCGTGACTCACAAGAGTAGACACTAAAAAGATGCATTGACCTCAATATTATTATACACAATTCCTCCAAATTCCAAAACGAGGAAGGAAATGCTTGCTCTCATTCATTTTGAGAAGTTGAGTCAGAAATTGTACCGCCAGTGCGCCAGTTGATTTTTACTGAAGATCTGATATGCTTTATAATGTTGTGCTAATTGCACACAGCAATAAAGTGAGCCAAATACTCACAAAAATAAAAAAAAACGGTATAGGTTTTCGCCAATCTCGGGAAAAATTGCTCATTTTTAATGCACACACATGCATATTCACGGATATCACTCGAAAAGCAAGTTCTTTTCTGTGAAATAGTCACAGTTTATTCAATTAACAATTTCACAAAAGGGAGCCAGTTTTTCGATTTACAAGAGTTTCACTTGATTTTCCATAAAAAAAAGTCAATTTCTCCCGAATTTGGCGAAAAAGTAGTCCGTCCATTGAATTTTTCATTACCAGATCAGTGTTCAAGATTCAAGATTTATTCCATTCACTTCACATCGTTTTCTCTGTATTGTAAAAATGTATGTCTAATTAATTATTAATGTATGCCTAATTATTTGTTTATTTTGTTTTCTAGTGGTTACGGATCTTCCTACACCAATTCTGCGGCAGTTGCAGCGGCCGCTGCTTCGGCCTATGGAGGACTCGCGCAAACGCCAACTACTCCCCAACAGAACATCCAGAACAGCGTATTCGGGTGAGTTGTAGTGAAATGTAATTGGAGACTTATTTTGAACTAAAAGAATATTCAGAAGATCGTGTTAGGGTAGGTTATAACTGTAAACATATTTTGAATACAATTTCTATCCAGTGCCGCAAATATTCCTTTCCCATTCGGAGAAAAGATTTTTGGTTCCCGTTTATATGTTACATGAGAAACCTTGGGCACAAAACCCAAATTAGAATTTATTTTATAATTTAAGTAACGTTGTTAGCTGTAATCTGATTTTGACTAGTAGTATAGGAGGAGAAACTTTATTTTTTGTTGAATGCTTAGAGATCGGAGATAGGCAACAGATTTGAACCGAAAACCGAAAATCTGATACGACCAAGTACGGTCGTGTCATAGTTTACGATACAATCTCCGAGGTTGATCTTGTTATAACGCATCTTTCTTAGTTTCAACCGTCGCTTATATAAATATTCGGGTAACTCTGGGCGAAAATTGCTGCAGATACTTATGTGCGGAAGTCCCGCGGAACTCTCGCGAGGCGCTCAAAACCTAATCCTAATAATAATCCTTGACGCCTTGACGGCAACTATTTCAGCCGTGTGTTGCTTTATTGTGAGAATCACACAATTACACAATATAAAAAAAACTGCTACAAAAGTCCTCACAAAGACGGCGAGCTTGCCTGAGTATTGATTGTTTTGTTTCAGCTCTTCCACAACCTCTCCCTATGCCAACTACAGCAACTCGGTCGCGGCCGCCTATGGATACGGACAGCAACAGACGACGAATGCCGCTGCCACCGCCGCTTCCGCCTACGCGCAAGCTGCCCAACAACAGGTATATTACACGTTTTTCATTGAAAAAAAAACCGAAAACGGATTCCCAAACTGCTTTTTTTTGCAAGTTTTTGATAAATATCAACACCTGGAAACTTGCTAATTAGTTTATGAACTCATCTCTCTCCTTGTGTTCCTGTTTTCTGTATTCTATGGCTACGAGCATGGTACCTCGGACCCGACAATGGAAAGACCGAAACCGAACATATTTTTGTTGAATTATGTAATTTTTCGGAAGTTGAGTCATCTTGATAATTTTTTCAGAATATGAGAATTGAGTTCATTGATTTTTTATTAATAATGTTGATTTCAGGCCAGTCGTCTCGCTCTAGATGCGTACACTGCCGCTGCAGCCGCCGCCACTCCCACCCAGTATCAATCGTTTGCCTCGGGAAGTACGTTTATAGTTTGTAATGATTATAATATTTAATATGTGGATGTTATGTTGTATCGGCTAGAGTTTTCTGGGAGAGAATCTTAAAGTGTATTCGGATGACTTAAATACTTGAATTGATCAAAACAACAAGGTCCGAAAAATCCGTCCACAAAAATAAGTCCGTTCTAGGATTGAAACACGTGAAAAATAAATGATTTTGCATCAAAATATAGAAATGTTTCTTGATTTGTCGATTAAGCTGACACTTTCCATGTTCGACTGAAGTAACAGTTATTTTACAAAAATATAAAGTTCATTCGCCTAGGATTATTCAAACGAACAAAAAACTCAGAGTATATGAATATGCATGTAATACATATTACCTAACGAATACGAATCCCTAGGGGTTGCGGGTCAAAGACGCAATCAACTTGAAAGGGCGCGTTGAATACTACTTTTTTCTCAATAGGTTAGAACCTCGTAAAGTTGTAAGTTCTACAAACCACCCTGCTTGAATTTATTTCAATGTACTTTTATTTTACTAATAAAACTCAGTGTGTTCAACCTATTGATTTATGTTTGTTTCAGACTCGGTCGGAGTCGGTTACGGCTCTAACCAGACGCAGCCCGGATCCGCTGTGGGATTCGGTCGCTCGAGCGTCGGTGGCGCCTCTTCGGTGCACGCGCACGGCGGCCACGCGCCAAAGCCGCCAATCGGCGCCCCATCTGCCCTCGGGGCGGGCGGTTCTATGTCGATGGGAGGAAACACACAGGCCGGACACAATCAACACAATAAGAGTGGGTTTTGTGCATACCCTAGTAAGCTCCGACTAAGCGACCAAAATATGTTTTATAGATGGAAACACGTGAAAATTCATGATTTTTCATCAAAAGTAGACCGATTTTATTCTTTTTGGCGAAAAAGTAATCCGTTTTTGTTTGGATGAGGTTACCTACTGAATGACCTCTGACCTTTGCTGTTTCTTGTCAGGCAACGGCCCCGGTTCCTCGAACTACACTGGCTACGACGCGGCTGTCTACGCGGCGGCTTCCTCCTATCTTCAGTCGAAGGCGGCAGGAACAACGAACATGTGGATGAGTAAAAAAACTGGTAAGCATTGGATAGATTGGAATGCGTCATGCGTTTGTTCATTGATAATAATGTATGTTTAATAAGATACCAACACAAGCTGACTTTTGTCGTTAGTTTATCCTAATCCTAAAGGTCAGCTTATTGAATGTATGTCAGCATTAGTCTGGAGAAAAAGGCTCCAATTCGAATAGTCAGCTTGTGTGTAATTCTGGCAATGCGAGCGGTTATTTGAACTTGTTTTCCGGTTGTAATAAAGTTGTGACATGAATGAGATTAATAATATACTACCTATAAAGTTATATTATTGATTATATATGATTGTGTGCAGGTCAGGGAGGTCGTGGTGGTGGTGGTGCTGGTGGCGGATTCGGTCAAAGACGATTCGGCGGCAACAATGGCAACCAGGGACCTGCCAGGGAGTCACAGCAGTTCTACTGCGAGGTAAGAGAAATAGACATGCATGCTACTCTGAATTATACTCTGTGGTCCACAAAAAATTATTTGGATCATTAAACTGAAAACTGGGTGAGAGGTTTTCAACAGCAAAGTTCGTGTTCGACAATTGTTGAAATTCGGAGCATACTTGTAAATGGTAATCTATCTTGCAATCTTGCACCGATAAGAATGCAAAGTGCAAAGGATGTGGTGTTCGGTATAATATTGTTGTTCCCAAAAACGAAAAGTATGATAACACTAATACTCTGAATACGATCGTTTATTCTATTTTTTCAGATTTGCAAGATATCGTGCGCCGGGCAGTTGACCTACAAGGAACATTTGGAGGGACAGCGACACAAGAAAAAGGAGGCTCTCTCCAAGGGAGAAAACAATCAGAGTCTGCCCAAGAGTAAGGTACGTGGCCGACGTTTTCTCCAGAGATTTGCTCCAAGATGTGTCAAGAATGTAGTTGCGCAGCTGAAATATGAAACCAGCAAACCTAGATCCACTTTGTTAGTTAACCATTTGTTCGTTTTTCGAAAGCATACCCTAAATGCCTCAGAGTTGTGACTTTTTCAAACAGGGGGGTTTTGCCTTTCCCCTCAGCCATTATAAAGGGGTTTTGCCCTTGATTTAGAAAATCGCTAAATCAGACAATTTTTGAGGGGGGGGGGGTTTCGCCCAAATCTTCGGACCAACAGGGGGGGGGGGGGGGTTTCTCAAAACGCTGAGCATTTAGGGTATGTTCGAAAGTCCGAGTTTTGAGATACCTTCGTAACTCAGTGTTGTGGTTTGGTGACTGTTATAGACACATTTCCAACTAATTTATGTCGACAACAGAGTGCACTGTCAGTCCTCACGTTGTATTCAATGGATTTGCTTCTATAATGTCTCATGATTATTAGCACTTTCCTCATATTTCGTTGAGTTTCAGGTATCCTTCCGTTGCGATCTGTGCAACGTGACTTGTACTGGACAGGACACGTACAATGCCCACGTGAGAGGAGCCAAACATCAGAAGACGCTCACTCTGTGCAAGGTAGGTGTAATCATAATGTTTAATGTATAATAATAAATGTTTTACCGTTTTATGTCGTGTGTCATTTTATTATCGACATTCCATAATGACACAATTCATTGTATATATCAATCGTAGATGTCCTGCGAAAGTTTCGACGAGAATAAAGTTTCAGTTTTGAGGATTACTGACCGGAGTCTGGTTTTAACATATATCAGTATGAGGCCATGTTCAACTATTGAAACCCTCTAACCGAACCTCATTTTCTGTAGTTGTTATTAGCATTTAGTATTCTTGGATACACTTCCATTTTATGGTCACTTTTGTGTTTTTCAGCTTGTTTTTGTGTAACTCGTATGTTTGTTTTAAACTATGTTTATAGTTTTCAAAAAAAAGTTCTAAAATCTCATTTTGGTGTGTTTTCAATCAGTTTTTCATTCGATTCCACTTTCAGAAGCTAGGCAAGCCGATCCCGGCCTCTGAGCCGACCATCATTCCCCCGTCTGAGATGGGAGGAAAGGTGCCGCCCCCCGCCTCCTCGGGAGCCCCCATCCCCACCGTGGGAAACAACAATGGAGCCGCGAAGCGGGTGAGAGCAGCTCATCAATACATCAATCGATATTAGGATCATACCTCAGACAAGTTGTCCGAATAATGGTCACAACAATTACGAAAACGCGATCCTTTTTTGGCCATGTCAGTAAAATTAATTTCATTTTCTCAACAAGCCTCCAGTTTCAACTCACCTACTCTCTAATTTGAGCAGCTGCATTGATTTTCGTTACTCTCTCCCGTTCGTAAACGTATGATTGTGTTGTAGGTGGTGGGTATTTCCACCGTCAACTTTGTCGGCGGACAGAAGCTTTCCTCGACAGGACAGTTGGAGGCCAAGAAACAGCAGGTAATTATGTTTTGGAGATTTTATTTCTCAAAATCATACCAGTAACTGCCTATTGAAAGTATCTCGTTTTCCAAGTGAGAAACGTCTTCGAGTTTCTAGTTTTATGCATCCAAAATAACCAAAATAGCCGTCTTTACGAGTTTGGACGTAGAGAGCTGGTTTTTTATCTCAATTTTCTCGAGCGTCGGCCAAAGCTGCTGGGCTGTGCCCACAATACTTCAATCATTTCTGACAATATGTATTATACAATATTAATACATACATAAATATTAATATAATACAATATTACAGGTCATGGCTGCTGTCGGAAGTGCTGGTAAGGATGGTACCGCCAACGCCGTCAATTCGCAACCTCAAGAAGTTCAGGTCGGTCTATGAACCTGATTAAGCTCGGTCGTTCCCATATACCAATTACCAATAAAGTTGGCAGAATAACTAATGTTTGAAAAAAAATCGATTCAGCCCAATTTTCATGCAAACTCATGAATTTTCACGGATATAAATCGGAAAGCGGTTTACTTTCTTTGGGCTAGTCGCACTTTACGGGGGTGGGGTCGATGGTCGTTCACTTTGTATGCCTAGCTCACTTTTTTCCCAAAAAGTTTTTTTTGAAAAACTGTTAACAGCACTTGGAAACTTGAAACATCAGACACTCAAAAATGAAGTCTCGACCAAGTTCATCGTTTTTTTATAGAAAAAGTAGGTAAGCGGGGACCCTGTTTTAAAAAAAAAGTGTCATGGAGGAGGGTCGCTCACAAAAGTCAGCTGATATATGTTCAGTGCTCACTCTAGCTGTAGTAATAAATATGATCTATCAATGTTATTAATGATTTCAATTTGTTCCAGGCTCTGATAGCCGCCGAGCAGAATGTGAAGCCGGTTGGGGAGGACTTCATCGAGGCACAGAGGGATAATACAGGTCGGTCGCAAGAAATCATACACAGTAAAATCCGACTAGTCAACAAAAACGGGTCCATTTTTGGATTAAAACACGTGAAAATTAATGATTTTGTATCATGGATGGATACATTTTCTCGTCAAAAACGGCCGTTTGTTGATATTTTTGGCTGTTCGGGGTCTTGGAGAAATTGGTTTCATTTTGACGCTTAGAACTATTTTTTTGTTTGTCAGGGACTTGATTCACATCATCCTACAGCCCGTTTTTCTTTGTAGATTCGTGAAAATCTATGCGTTTATATTCAATTCAATTATGTTCAGGCAAGCTGCTGCAGTACACCTGCAAACTGTGCGATTGCAAGTTCAGTGATCCGAACGCCAAGGAAATTCATCTCAAGGGACGTCGCCACAGACTGCAATACAAACTGAAGGTATGTCTCGACTAGCGCAGTGGGCCATTTGGGAAATAGTTCAATGCCAATGCAACTAAAATGAACGTTCGTAACCTTGAAACGAGTAAGATACCAGTGCAAATGTGTATATTTCCATTGGAATTCGTCGATGTGTTTGTAGTATTGCAGGTGCTGGAAAAAGTATTTGCCTTTCGAAGTCTTTTGAGCCAACGTTAGCGGTTTGGTTACCCTAGTAATTATGGGTGAATATCATTTTAGTTTTTTTTTTTTCATAATTTACATTTGTAGTAATTATAGTTATAGGTAAATCCCATTATTGATTTTCACATTTCATTTTTTCAAAATTCATAATTTAAGGTTGATCCTAATCTTGTCGTGGAAATGAAGACGCAGTCCCGTTCCAATGGGCGAAACGGCCGATTCGGTGCGGCCCCACTGGGAGCCCCAATGATGGGACCAAGAGGACCAGCTGGTCCAATGGGACCTCCAGTTGGGTACGTGAGACCATGTTGCTCCTCTTCAATAATACTAATGTTAATACGTTCAAGACTACTCTAGTGGAGCATATGTACTACTGCCAATGTTCATTATTCCTTCATAATGCACAACCAAAAGAATCTTTCACCAAGTTGGTGATATCGTTCTCCGGCAATCTTGGCGCTTTTTTAATCCGTAGTTTCATCAAATTCGGCTCTCTATGTGGGTGAAATGATTCTCTATGTGGGTGAAATGATAAATACTATCCCAACAATGGTCATATCGCTAGTTGTGAGCTGAAAACTATTGTGCAAGACTATATGCATTCTCCATGCTTACTTTGTTTGATAATCTATGCGCAGGGCGCAGTAAAACTAATATTCTTGTTATGCTTTGCAGCTGTCCGGCGTGGTTCGGTGGAACTTTGGTTCGATAATCTCAGCGCAGTGAAACTAATATTATTATGTATATTAATATTATTATTGTTATTATCATAATGCTTTGCAGTCGTCCGGCGTGGTTCGGCGGAATGGGAGCGAGGGGTCCATGGTTCGGTCCCGGACCAGTGGACGGACGGAGATTCGAGACCACCGATGACAGACACGTACAGGTAGAAATCACGTTAATTAGATAAATGTAGTTGTATATTAACGAAATGGGTTCTTTATGGTCATACACTAGTGAGGTCTGACTATTCGACCGAAAGTAGCTCGTTTTCAGATTAAAAAAATAAAAAACTTGAAAAAGAAGTTTTTTTCTTCCGGGGAAAAACTAAACCGTTTCACCAAATTTGTGACTAGAACAGTGTGGATTTTACTTATCCCACGTTGTTATCATGAATAAAACTATCTTCATTCGTCGTATAAACAGTGTATTTATCTTTATTTTCAGGCGAAGCACACTAGTATCTATCCCGATGACGAGCAGCTGACTGTGGTGGAGGACCTGGTGACCTCCATTGAGAAGGCCCTCAAGAAGGTGTCCGACTTCTTCAATGACAGGTGAGTCACAAGTCAAGTTGTTCGAATAGCCGGAAAATATCGAGAAACCAACTGTTCTCGTGTCGAAAAGGAGAATGTTTGTCTATTTTCAATGCAACTCATGCAAAATGCATGATTTTCACGTGTTCATACGTAAAAAAGGTTCACATTGAGTCGGTAAAAGTGAGCGTGAGCATCCCAAAAAGTAAGTATATGGCATTGAAAAACACGCCAAATAGTGAACATGCCCCGTTCAAAATCGGGAAAAAATGAGCATCGGTCAACATCAAAATGAGGGAGTATTTTACGTATGCACGTGTTGAAATCTAAAAACGGTTGAATCGACGGACGTTACAGGTGTATGGAGTGAGGTTGTAATGACACACCGCTAGACTATTCCACAAACTCTTTTGCGATGTAAACAACGAGAGTTTATGCTTTTGCACCAAAATAGCGAAATTTTTCCGATATTGCCGAAAGGAGAGCCCGTTCGTAGAGATTTTCCGACCATTTGTATAATTTTCTACAACTTCTACGACTTCTACAAATAATTTGTATAATTGCCACCATTTGTATAATTTGTAGGCATTTGTATATAACTCATTTGTATTACAGAGATGACAAGGCAGCAGAAACCCCGGCGGATGGTTCAGGAGATGTCGCCATGAAGGTACGGTAGATTAGATACTACTAATATTACTAATAATAATATACATGCGGTTATTTATCAAAATTTCGTCTAATGGTTCTCATTCGTAAACGCAACAGCAACTTTTCCGCAATTAGAAAAGTTGCATCTGCTCGTTTTCCGATTCAAAAACGGTGATGATGCACACACAACAAGAGATAATACCTTGATAATTGAATTATTGGCGTATAACAAAACATGTTAAGTTATTTATTAAAACACAATATATGTGTGTCACTGGGACGTTTTGGATGTTATAGTTGTTTTCAGTTCCTTTTACTGAGCACATTAATATGACTGAAACAAAACAGACGTTATTTCATGTTCAAGTTCTTCTCTGAATGGTTGTGATTTCAGGAAACTGACCGTCTTCTCAAGGGCGTAATGCGTGTCGGTATTCTTTCCAAGGGACTTCTACTCAAAGACGATAAACAGGTACGATATTATCTTTTTTAAATAATAATTATTATAATCATGATTTCATTTCTAGTTATCAAAACGACATTTTTATCAAAGTTTAGCAGTTATCATTGCAAAACTAGTCCTAAAAGGGTGGTTTGTTGAAAACACAATTATCTTATATAGGTCTATAGTATACTCCGTGTGTTTGAATGAGTTTTTGTATTTGTTTGTGTATGTGTGTAAACAATGGAGTATTTCAGGTTGACCTGGTTGTGTTATGTTCCGAGATTCCCACCAAGGCACTGCTGAAGGAGGTCGCCGAGCTTCTACCGAAGAACTACGAGGCAAGTTCTCAGAAAAAAAAACGACAAAATCGAGAGAGCTTGCAGGTCAATGAGGTCACAAACAGGCTGAGAGAGTCTGCGTCTCTCTGGCCTGCACACTCTCGTCGAGGCCGCAACAAAAATGTCTGACCAATTGGTTGGGAATTGTCCGAGTTGTTGAATTAGAATCAATTATGATCTTTGATCGTAAATACTGGTTTCAATGTTTATTCCAGTCTCAAAGTTAACAGTGCATAAGACATATCTCATATTCATAAATTACAATAAGGCTTGTTGTATTTCTAGAATAATGTATATATGTTAATTATTGTTGTTGTCTTTCCAGAACACTGACGGAACCCCAGCTACTCTGGCAGTAGTCTCAGATGAGGCGGCCGCCTGTCTCTGGCTGTCACGTGAGGCATGTGACATCAAGTGTCGCATTGTTCTAACGTCACGTGCGTTCCGCGAGGAGGCCCAAGGTAGGCTACAGTATCCTTGTCTGATCTTCTTTCCTTGTGGATTTAGATATATGAAGAGTCAAGGGGAGCATGGAATTCTTCTATTCGAATTGACTGATTTTGATGACAAAAAGAGCTGCTGCTGCGAAGTGGATTCTTGGATTTCATTATGGATTGTGTTGCATGCTCTTCGGCTGGAAATAAGGTGGCATTGGTTTTGATGTGTGTGCGAATGTCGATTACTGGAGACACCTGATCTACATCAAGAAATTTTATCGAGCCTTTCATTTGTTGTCAAGAGCAAGAAAGATGGTGAAAACAAGCGAGATTGTGGTGTATGTGTTTCGCGACTGTTACCTGTGTGTGATCTGTTGATGTGCCTAGTTGTGTCGTGTGAATTATGGCATGTTTGTGTTTAGGTCCCCGCACTTTACTGTTTCACTACAAATGCGGTCGTTTCGTTTGGGGGGTTTCGTTTGGAAGCTGAATCGCACAATAAAAACGCTGAACGCATCATCACTCGCTACCCTGCACTTCACATCATGTTTGTATGCTTCGAATTAACCCATCACGCTTTTTTCAGGAGTTTCATAAATTTGTTGTTACATGATCACATATCCTGTCCTTAAAGCAGTTTAGGTCAAAATACTTTGGAAGTAATTTCTTGGCGAATTTCTTCAAAAGAATGTATATGTAGAAGGGGACTAGTGGCGCTATCCCCCAATTAGCGCCACTATTCTGAATGGCGACGCCCCGGAGACCCGAAGTATTGATTGAATTGAAACGGGAATGTTCTTCAACCCTGCTGTTTGAGCAACGTTCCTCTCGTCTTTTCCACTGTGGAGAGACAGAGTAGTGAAAGATGGTCTACCAATCAAATTGTGAACGAAAAGAGTAGTTATGTAAAGCTTATGCAAAAAGTTAATAATGTCAGCGTAGAGGTATTTTTACTTTCTTTCTATCTAGCAATTCCAGACAAACATAATTGATATCGTAATTAAAGGCTATATTTGATACACGCTGACATGTTGTTCTCGAGTTTTCTTCTTCTGCAACAGAAGTTGCCAGTGTTTCTACTGAACATATTTTGAAGTTGGTGTTAGGGGAGGAGAGTTGAGACCATCTTTCATTGTTCCTTCAGGCGAAGTCGCCGTTTCGGCTGACTCTCTGAACAGAGATGCCTGTCTGCTGGCACTGGCCCATCTCAGACATGCCAAGTGGTTCCAGGTTTGTAGTTTCATCTCATCAATCAAATCATGCACCAGAAGTTGTCCGAATTGCCAGAATAAGTAAAAACACGGTTTTTCCAAATGTAAAATGATTCGTTTTCACGTGTTTCAATCTAAAAACGGACTCCTTTGTGTCGAATAGTCGACCATTACTGGTGTATGATAACAACGCAACTGACGATGGAATTCCATGCTTTGAATTGGCCACAGCGACACCAACTCATCTGCTCATTTGTCCAACCAAAAGTAAACAGTGTAATTAGGAAATGTTGTTTTGCTCTCTATTTACCCTGTTCAAATCGAAATGATATGACAAAATAGAACGTGGAGTATAAAAGTTTCTCAAGACCGCGAGAGATGCAGTTGGTGTCCTAATGATGTATTATGTGTGCGAAACTAGTTTTTTTACAATATTAGTTGATGGTGTTCTATGACCGTATTCCCAGGGATTTTCTCACGCGCCGCCCCGCTCGACGATTTTTACCCATAACTTCAGTCCTTGTGATTTGTTCGGAGAAGTTGACGGAAAATGGTTGGCGTGGCGACGAAAAAAAATCAAACTTGAGGGATACGGTCACAGAATGCCATTGATTAGAAATCATATGTAGGGTTACGCTTCAGAACGTTTTTGATACCAGCATTCATCACGTCAACTCTCCTTCTTGAATCATGATAGTGTTTTGCTATTGGAAACGAAAGTTTACAGGCGTTTGTGCTATTTTCATAGTCGGCAGAGTTGGTGTGTGTGGCTTTGTTTCCGGTGAAGTGTTTGTTAATAGTGGTGGTTGCAGGCTAGATGCTTCTATCTCCAGTCTTGTCAGATCACCCTTCGCATAATGCGAGAGATCAGAGGTCGACTGGACGCCTTCAAGCCGCTAACCGATTGGGTAGGTTCGAACATATGATAACAATAACAACAAACAGTAAAGTTGTCCAAATAGTTGGAACATTTAGAAAACGGACTTCCATTTCGCCAAAGTTTCAGGTGGAAAAGTATTTCGCGGTTTTTTGACCAGGGACCTATAACTGTTCCTTTAACTGGGCTAGGTAGGTCCCATAACTTTTTTGGATATTACTGGGTTTATTGGGGAATTATCTAGGGAGCCTATAACTTTGCGCTATTTCTGTGAAGGGGGTGTTTTACTGTCCAAACCCTCAAACGGACACTATCCCATCTATGTTATCCCCCTAACCTATTTCTGATGCCAGATGTGTGAGCTGCTGGTGGAGAAGGTTCTCTCTTCCTGCCTGGCTCCCCTCTCCATTGGAGACGCCGTTCGTCGTGTGTTCGAGGCCGTCGCTAGCGGAATACTCTCCAGTGGTACGTTTCTTCCCAATCACACACACACACCTGTAATGTTGTCCGAGTAACCAGAAAATGTCGAAAAACGGCCTGCTTTTTCGACAGATTAGGGAGAAATTGAAAAGCATACGAAAAATAGTTACCGAGCGGGGTGAAAAAAGTGAGTTGAGCGACACCGCAAAATGAGCATGTGCTAAGAAATATAGTCGTATTTTTGTCGTGAATTATGTCTTATCAATGGTAGGAATCAAAATTTCCTTGAAAAGTGATTACGCGTCGATCGAAATTGGGCAAAAATGAGAATCAGTCAACATCGAAATAAGGGGGTATTTCACGTATGGCGATTGGCCTATTGACCTTCTTTTCTGTAAGGAGTTCTTCCACTTGAACGCGTGAACCTTGATAACTTTGCTTTACAGTGGATACAATAAAATGAAGTTGATTTAAAAAAGATAGATGGTTCCCTGTTTGTCCGTCATAACTGTTTCCTTGCAGTCGGTCCCGGTCTATTGGACCCCTGTGAGAAGGTGCGCACGGATGTGTTGGTCGGTCTCACGGGACAACAGAGGGAAGCTCTCATGGCCAGTGCACAACACGCACTCAGACTCATCGCCTTCAATCAGATGTACACGGTGGGTAGCGGTAGATCAAATGGGGGGGGGGGTTGGAGTGGAGAAGCATATACCGCCAAGGCCTCCTATGGGATCGCCTATGGGACAGAGGTCACGAACAAGTTCGTGTGGAGAATGGCGGGTCGCGAGTCAAAATTTGTCTCATTTTATACATAATTGGCAGTGAATGAACACAATATAAGCAAAAATCGCGGTTTTGGAGGGTTCGTGAGATTTGAAAACCGATCTGAGACTTTTGGTGGTTTTTGTGGAGAAGAAAGATTTTTGATCAGCTTGAAAGGTATTCCGTAGCAACAAATGTGGATATATGAGTAGGGTTGTATGAGGCATTCATTAACCTGTGTTCGGTGTTGTTATTCCAGCACTAATACGTGTTTATGAAATGTTGTAGTTTGTAGTATAATGTGTCTCCTTGCAGGTTCTTGGCATTGACCGCCTGCCCGATGTTCGTCCGCCTTTGATGGACAGAAAGAGACCGATGGAGGTGGGCAGTGGAGCTGAAGGTAGGTCAACTGACTGGATGGAATATCGATTATTAGGATTGAGAATCGATTTAATCAGTTGAATCATGAACTTGTAATATACAGAAACGGGCCAGAGCCCAAAGTGGCTCACAACTCACAACGCTTGTTGTGTCTTTTCCTCACACCATTTCAATAAAAACACAACTTTCGTCTTATCAAAGAACATCAAGGATCGAGCATAAAAGTATTGTTTTGCAAGTCAGAAAGTTCCCCTAAAACGATGGTATGTAGCTGTCCTCTCAGGATTTCTTCTGTGTAAAATAAGTTTTGCTTTCAGAGGTGAAGAAGGACAAAAAAGAAGCATCGGATGAGAAAAAAGAGGAAAATGAGGGAGAAAAGGAAGTGGCGGTTAAGATGGAGGTCGCCTAATTGGTCATCTGTTCATTCTGGTGATCAGACTACAAACTACAAGTTTGTTCACCCACTTTTCAACTTCTGCTTGTTTTGTTACCGTCCGATCTTCATGTTCTGAGCTCTGTTAATTTATTTCTACGTCGTAATATGTTTGAGAATGTTGTCATTTCGTGACTTCAGTCATGTTCTGAGTTATGTTAGAGTCATCCTATTGTCGATAAAGTTTTGTTGACATCTTCATCATTTTTTCAACTTAATTAGGATCATTTGAATATGTCATCGAAATAATGATTCTGGTTAATGATTGAGATCGAGGTTGAAGATTGAAAATGTGTTTTATTTATATTTTATTTTCTAGTTTTTCTCCAGAAGTAATGGTTGCATAGTTTTTCCTTTAGTTTTATGTACGTTTTCTATCCGTAGTTGTGTTTTCCCTCATAATAAACCATGGTTTGTTTTCTTGTTGATTTGTTTCCAAACTGATGGAAGTGTGTAGTGCGAGGGTCGATCTAGCTTTTTGGAAGGAGTTCAAAATCAAAGGGAGCATAATATGTTCATTATATGGTAAATGAACAAGTTGTGTTTGTGGAAGGTTTCTCGGAGTTTTCAATCTAAGGTTTTGCCATGTTCGACAGTTTACCCAAGAAAAGTCACGAAGATTGACGATTATCAATGTATTTATGCTGTTTCTTCGTAGTTAACTACATAAATGGTCGTGTAGTTTGCCTGATTAATAACCGTTTGCTATGACTCAGCAGTCGCATGTCCCAGGTACATGAACGAGACGTCCCATGTCCCGGTACTGTCCCGGGACGGTACCAAAAATTACGGTAGAAATGGAGCAGATTTGCATAAATCCCTCATAATAAACCATGGTTTGTTTTCTTGTTGATTTGTTTCCAAACTGATGGAAGTGTGTAGTGCGAGGGTCGAAAAACCCCCGCGTATTGATCCGAAAAACTATAGACCGATTAGTTTAACCTCCTCGTTTTGCAAAATATGTGAAATTTTCTGAGTAAACGACTTCTTAATTTTTTCACGTCAAACTCCTTGCTTGACCAGAATCAATTTGGTTTTCTACCGGTTCGCTCCACTCTGAGCAATCTCATGTCCTGTATATCGTCCTGGCAAAATTCACTGCAAAATAACAAACCAGTAGATGGTATCTATGTTGACTTCCAAAAAGGTTTTGATTCTGTTTCCCATCAGCTCCTTTTGTACAAATTGCAAAAATATGGTGTAAGTGATGTTTTGTGCAAATGGATTGCCAGTTATCTGTCAAACAGGTCATTCAAAGTACGGGTGAATGATTGTTTGTCATTACCAAAGCCATGTACGTCGGGTGTACCACAGGGTTCGGTCATTGGCCCATTGCTGTTTCTTATTTATGTTAATGATATTTCTTGGCGTCTAGCTAGTCCTTGTTTTCTTTTCGCTGACGATCTCAAAATCTTCAGAGAACTAAATTGTGATTTTGACAGCAATATACTTGAAAGTGATCTCGAATGTATCTCGATTTGGGCTACTAAATGGCTTATGAATATTAACAAGTCTAAATCTCAGCATTTGTCAGTCAATAGTAGTTCACATCCTAGTCAATACACATTGAATAAAGTAGTTATTCCAAACAACAATTCGGTTCGTGATATCGGTGTTACGGTGTGCAGCGATCTCTCTTTCAGATCTCATATTTCTGAAATTGTAAAGAAGGCAAACAGGGTTGCAAATTGTATTTTGAGAGCTTTTCAGCTGCGTAAAATTTCCAGCTACAGAAAAGCTTTTATAACGTATGTTCGTCCAATTCTCGAATATGCGTCTCCTGTGTGGTCCCCCAACACTGTGATGGATACAACCAGTGTTGAAAACGTGCAACGACGTTTCACTCGTATTGCGTTCAGAAAATGTGTTAGCAATCCTCTCACTTTATCTTATGCGGGTCGTTTGGTAAGTTTTCAACTTAAATCACTTGCGTATAGACGTTTGGTATTTGATCTCTCCCTTTGTTATCGAATCATTCATGGTTTTGAAAAAAATCCTTCACTACTGCTATTTACGATAAGCAGGTCAAAAAGGCCTCATTCATTTCAAATCTCGCGAAATTTTGCTAGTAAAAGGCAAGTTTTTGGTTCGTTTGCGAATAGAATGCCAGCTATTTGGAATTTACTTCCAAGTCATGTAGTGGAAGCAGGAACTCTATCTGCTTTCCACGCTCGTCTGGAAAAAGTGGACTTGTCTACAATTGTACCGTCTCTTAAACTGGACTGATCCCAATGGATCTTCCCAGATATGAAACGGTTATACTACTTTTCAGGATATTTCCGGGGATTCTGGCAGCACCGCATCGAAATCTTTAGTTACCGAATTTAATTCAATATTTTTTGGACTTATGATGTAAGTAAAATCTTTGCGCTTTTTTGTCTTCATACTCGTAATGAGACATTTTTCACGCCAAACTCACCCCAAATCAATCAACTGCAAAACGCAATATCAAAACTATTTGGATATCCGAACGAGTTTGCGTGTCATCGCCCCTCCCCCCCCCCCCTTTCCACCAAATCTTGAGTTGAACTCCTCTGGTTCCCTGTATGTTCCGATTATGAGCGTATGTCTATTTCCAGGCCTGGTGGAGAGATGGGCGCCGAACCAGTGTTAAAGGGGGGCAGAAAGGAAAGTTAATATGAAAGATCTGCTCAAGAGAAACTGATTGATACCTTTATTTATTCAAACTAACAAACCGTATTTGCATACGGTTCACATGTTTTGGTCAGTTTTAGTGCGCGCAACCTTAGGTTCAGGTACCCCGGGGTACCTAAACTAGCTTTCCATTCTGTCCTCCTTTAATATTATATGATGGCACTATCAGGACTCTGGTCATTCCTGCTTTGATACTGTAGCTTATAACACGAACAGGGTGTGGATTATATATGTTTATATAGAGTATAATGTAAGGCAACACATCAATATACGAATATGAGAATGACTATGCTTAGTTAGTTATAGGGGTTATAACGGATACCGTAATCCTTGCATTGAGGGGGAGATAGGTGAATAGGTGCACGGAGCGTGCTCGGCCGCGGAGGAGAGGCGATCACATCGGAGCTGTGGACTGGACTGATTTCTCTGGCCGGAGGGCTGCTTATATACACCTTCTTCTGTCAGGTGGTGTCGTCGGAACCTTTGATCTCGGACAGGTGGCTTCACGTGGAATGACAGGTTGTCATGTTCTTGTCATAGTTGACGTCGGCGTCTTAGGAGGTTGACAGGTGTGACCGTATATGATGTATCGGTTGGTAGGAATAATGTCGGCTTCCGTTTGATGTTGGAGGCTGTCAGCTACGACTGATGAGCAATCAATCATCATCTTTTTGTTGACAGGTTAATGTATTGTTTGGGTTAAGGGACCAATTGTTGGAGTGGCGTAGTTGCGTCAGCTGTTCAGTTGAGGGACCAGCACAGATAGGAACTAGATGTGTTGGGCGCGCAAGGCGTACACGATAGCACCTAGTCCATAATATAATATATTGTTTTGTTTATGTTTAATGTGAAGATATAGTTTCGATTCTGTTCTGTTTCTCCAATTTTGTGTTTTCGGTAATTGACCAAGACATATGCCGACCAACACTCTTATCACCGACCGCCAGTTGGACATGTGCCGACCGAGCCTGAACCAACCGACCGCGTCTTGGTCAATTACCGTGTTTTCTTCTTGTTGTGACTTCATATTTTGCTGTTTTCTTTTTTTGTTATCTCTCACTTTTCCACTGGAATAAAGTATTCATATATAAATGATGACAATAATTCTCCTCGATTCTGACTTTTATTTGCAAATCTGCTTCATTTCTACCGTAATTTTTGGTACCGTCCCGGGACAGTACCGGGACATGGGACGTCCTGTTCTTGTACCTGGGACATACATGCAGTCGCCTGAGTTGTCTCTCAGGATCCCGGAATGATTTAGCAAAAAAACCCAAACCTTTTTATTGAGGACGTCTGACGTGAAACGTTCGTTCATACTGCGTACTGCACTCTTACAGCCACGCCACCCAAGATTTGAATCGATCAAAGTCATTGTTTACGTTCGCCAATTTTGTTTGTTTTCAACGGTTTTCGTGATTTCTATTGCTGAGTTTATGTATTTCAATAATTAGAATAGTAAGAGGTCCGCTCTGGAGACCAATACCTGGAGCTGTGTGCTATTATGAGTACTAAACGGGGTTTTATATTCATTGATTGATTTTTTTCGTATCATCATCGATTCTCGGCCCCTGTTCTTGCTTTTCCTGTAAAGTTTTTGTGTTTTGGAAAACACAGACGTAGAAATGGTTAAAAATCGATTTATTCTGTGGTGTCTGGACATGCATACTTCCTATTTTGTCGTTGTCATACTTCCCTAAACTTCTCCAAATAGCTAAAAAAAACCGACTAGCTTCACGCCAATATCGGAATTTTTCGGAAAGAGCCATATTCTGGTAGAAAATCATGCATTTCTACATCGCGAAACAACAATTTATCAATGTGTACTTGTTGTGTATGTCGATGTATTAATATTAGTTTCTATATTGATATAAACTAGTTTCAACTTCATGTTTCCAGCCTGCATAATGGCTTCAGTAGCTGTGGAGTCCCGTGAGGCGTCTGATCTCGCGAATTCAGTAGAAATGACGTCATTTTCTATGCCGACGGAACAAACGAAGATCTACAAGGACGAATGCGTCTACTGTTTTCATACGCCCTTTTTCCCTGGTTAGTTTGAACTCAGAAAAATGGCATTTTCCGCCTACACCGGCAAAAGTTGTTTTCTTTGATTCTGTTATCGAAAAACGGATTATTGTGTGTACAAACATATAATATAATGGATGAAAGCGCGAAGAAATTCGGTGTTTCGTAGATATTGTGAGATGCACTGTAAGTGTAAGACACTCATCTAGGCTTCTACTTGTGTGTAATTGTAACAACCTGATTAACTTACTTCAAAAACTTTCAAATTCTTCCGAAAAAACGGCCAGTTTGAATGCGTTTCTTCGTTTTTTTTCCAAGAAAATGCCATAGTAAACCACGTACCCGGTGGCATCGTAGTACATCTTCATGTCATTGTTTCCGAGACCCAAAAAGTCAATCTTACATGATTATCGATCGGTTTATCTTCCAGAAGGTCTATTCGTCTGTCTTCAATCGTTCGGATGTTTCTGTCGTCGTCACGTGACCCAATACGCGGAATCCTCCGGCAACAAACTGTTTCTCCAGATTGAGAGTAAAAAGGTGAGTATAGTATTTCGATTCAAATACCAGAAAACTTCTACTTTTGCTTTAAAATAGGCGAATTTACTGATAACTATCATTATCTTGGTATGCACTTGTTGCAAAGGCATATGATCTTGTTCTCTTTTGGCAGTGTATGGTCCATTCATCGTACCAATAGCGAATATAGTTTAATTTTTCTGAATACAAATGGTGTGACTGTATTTAATCGAAATTTTGCTTAGACTATATAGTTTGTTTGATCGTTGTGTATTCGATAGATCTCGATTGAAATGGAGACTGACGAAACTGGAGAACCGAAGGACAAAGTGACACGACTTGCAATCGGAGTTGACAGCGGATTCGACACTAAAAAGTACGTTTCGGACATCATTTCATGAAGTTTATGCTGGTAAAGCAAATATATGGCGAATTTGTTGATGATTGATTGAAGCACCCCTTAAATCAAGCTCAAGCCGTAGAACTAACTCAGTTTCAACAACAGTCGCACTATACTGGTGAAAACATAATAGGTCACCCGGTTTTGTAGTTTGGTCACCCATAAAAAACACAGTTCTGTCTGTTGTGGGGGGTTATTGATCATTGTAGTTTTTGTATGAATCGCTCAGCGACTGCTACTTTGAAATAGGGAGTAACGGGGCAATTCCACAAGGGTCCGGGTATGCAACTCTATCAGGTTGACCCTTTTGTTAATCCCTCTGTAAACCTTTTTTTCAATGTGTTTTGCGGAAAATTTGAGGTTACCATACAGTTCGCAAAAGGGTTAACATTGTACACCGGTTAATGGTTAACCGCTAGGGTAACAACATATCGGGTTGAATGAAGAATTCGTCGGAGTAGAAGAAACAGCCGTGAAGAAGGAATTTGTTGTAATGACACACACCAGTGCTCAAAACAAAACTCGAACATGTCAAATGTTATCATCTAACATGTTTGGCGCAAAGAAACCGTTTTTGATGGTGTTTTTGTGGACGATTTTGACAATGTTACTTGAGTGTTAACTTGGAGGCATTATTATAAAGATGATATGTTTATAAATTTGCATAATTCCAGGTTCGAGCTGCACGACGATTACCATGTAGTGATGTATCCAGAACTCCATCGAAGGGCCAAGGTGGTACCTGAATTGGGCGATGATTTGTTCAGGTGAGAGAGATATAGAAAGTTAGAAAGAGAGAGGGGAGGTTGAGAAAGAGAGGAATAAAAACAGGGGGTTGGAGAGAAATAAAAAGAGAAAGAGAGAGAGGAGGGAATGCGAAGAGAAAGAGAGAGAGTGAGGAAGAGATTTAGAGAAATTACAAGGTTCAGAGTAAAAGTGTCGTTGTTTACCAACACTCTTGATCCATCGCTCTATATGTAGTTTGGTGTCTCTTTCAGAGTCTGTCAACACGTCATTTCCTCTGTGAGTGCCGAGCGCCTGGAAATGCTCCAGAATGCCAGTAATGCCTGGGACGGAGAGGTATGTCGGGTATTGATTTATTGATTTTTCAAACTGTTGACGGTTCTGTGAGCAGCCGGTTTATTGATTTTATCAAACGTTTCTTTGAGAAGTCGATTCATTTATTCTTCAAACTTTTCTATGAGAAGTCGTTCTGCCTCAAATATGCAATTTTTCAACGAATAGTAGAGTAGTCACTCAACCACTGATTTCATTGTAAAAGATCGACAAGCATGTTTTTTTTCACCTCTAGCGTACGTGTTTGAGCAATCTTGGGTTGTAGTTTGTAGTTTAATCTGTCATAGATATTATTAGGCTGAATTGTTAACTGCGACGCGATGGGATTCAAGTATTGTCTATTGTGAAGTTTTTTCAAGATGGTCTCTTTTCCAATTATTGATTTTTTTGGTTTCAGCTGAAACAAGTCACGAAGCACGCCGATCTAGAGCAGTTGGATAATGGCAAAAAGGCGAGCTTTGTTTTTAAAGCTTTTCCATCTTTTCATATTCTACAGCTATATTGAGAAGACATAGTAAAGTGAGTATAAAAATAAATTATAGAATGTATTGGTAGAAGTAAAATATAATGAAGATATGTTGCGTGACAAACGTAGGGCGATTTTGTTGGACTGTACATGAAGACACCCGTTTTCTTCGAAATTGGGATTTTGAACTACCCAATTTCATTAATTCCCAAATTTCGTTGTTGAAAACATCATTTCCCAACTAGTTTCTAAGTCTAGTCATCCAGATGAAACACCTGATTTTCAACAAGTTTCTGTGTACAACAAAGTCGTCTCACGTATGTTGCGTGATGTCCGATCACTGGGTATTTCGAATTCATGGTTGTTCAGATAGAAACTTCTCTCCTAAAGTCATACTATTGCCAATGCGAGGTTCATGTCTGGGCGAGGGGACTATGTTCTATTTGTGATACCTATTTTCGCTCAAAAATGGATTACCTAAGGCGTTTTTTCCTTTGAAGACTAGTCGGACTTCAATCATACGTGGAATAGTTTCCTACCGGGCTGAGAAATGTGAGCATAAGCGACACCGGAAAGTGAGCACGTGTAAACGAAAAGTACGACATAATCGCTGTATTGTCTTGAATAATGCCTTATCAACAGTACGAAACCAAAATTATCCCGAAAAATGGATATACGTCGATCGTAGTAGAGTGAAAGTGAGCATCAGTTAACATCTAAATGAGGGGGTTGTTTACGTGTGACCTCAATAGTGTTTGAATCCAAATAGTTCTAGGGATTCAGTCAGTTACTTTTTTCGATCCAATCTACTGTATTTTAAGTTTGAGCTGGTTATGGTTTAGATGGAATTTGAAAATTGTGGTTTGAAACCAAACTACAATCAACAAACTACATTCAAACCGAACTACAAGACCGAACTATTCGATGACCTTTTCCACATTAATGTACTTCAGGCTTCAAAACTAATCTACAAGTCTACAAGTTTGTCTCTACCTTTCTCTGCTTGCAGGGTTCAAAAACAAACTACAGTTGACCTTGAGGACCAAACTACAAAACCAGTCAATTCATATTCTTAGGTGCCCCTATGCGGCTGGAAGTGTGAGGAGGAGGGTTGTGATCTCGCGGAGAACCTGTGGTTGAACCTGACCGACGGGGCCATTCGATGCGGTAGATCACAATATGTGGCGGAGGGGGAGAAGAGCCTCGGAAACAATCACATGAAGATGTACTTCGATGCCACCGGGTACGTAGCTCAGTATGGTCTTTTCTTGGAAAATTCCGGGAAAATGGAATATAAACTGGCCCTTTTTGCGGACAATTTGACTGTTTTTGAAGTATGTTTGACCTTACCAAGTTTGCTGATATCGCAAGCCTTGTGCCTAAACATTTGAAGAACCGATTTTGAGGTTCTATGGATTTGATCTATGGTCTGATCCTTGTTTTTGACTTTGATAATATATTATTATAGTTTATTTGCCACTGAACTCGTGACTTTCCACATCGGAGATTAGAAATGCACTCCAATTGGTTAACTGGAGAAAAATGAGGGTACAAACCATAGATGATAGATGTTAGATGAGATAGTGTCGGTTCGAGGGTTTCACCAGTTGAACATCCCATCCTCAGAAAAAGAAGAAACGTTAAAGGTCCTAATTACCCAAAAACCAAGAGTCGTTCGAAAAATTATGGGTTCCCCCTAGCCCAGGCAAAGTAGTTCAGGGTCTCCCGGTCAAATAACTGGGTTATCAAACAAGTTACAATACCAAAAAGTAGCTAAAACGTTGTCCGTTTCCAGATTTCCGCTTGTCGTCAAATTGGGTACGATCGCCAAGGATGGTAGTGGAGACGTATTCAGGTTGGTATCTATTCTTGGGATAAGGCTATTTAACCAGATTTTTCCTTGGGAGAAAGAGGTTTTTCCTTGAGAGAAAGAGGTTTTTCCTTGGGAGAACCAAGTGGTGCTAGGGGTGGTTTCTGAATGTTTGCTCACAGATATATTGCATTTGGCAGTAGCGGTGTATCAACTTGTTCTATTGATATCCAGCTACATGTTGTCGTTTTATCTCTATGCACATCATAATTCACGAGCTTCAACTGATGACCGCGCGATTGAGAGCCAACCTATACATGTTGCATTGTAGTTGCAGTGCTAGTTGTATGGCGCGTTTTGGTGTTCTCAGTGACTTGAACCGTTGTATTTGGCGCTTGTTGTATTGCAATAATATTGAGTTTTATTAATACCATACTACTAACTTTAAATAGGGTATATGTTGTGTTACAGTTATACCGAAGACGATGCGGTAATCGATCCCAACCTCGAAAAGCATCTGGCCCATTTCGGCCTGGACCCGGCCCAATTGGAGAAGACGGAGAAGAGCACGTTGGAACTGGAGTTGGACATGAATCAGAAGTCAGTTGGGACACATGAAATACCCCCTCATCATGATATTGGCTGACGCTCACTTTCACCCGATTCCGTTCGTGCCATGATCATATTTTGGGGTAAATGTTGAAGATTCTAGGCAAAATTACTTATAATTTTGGTTTTCCACGCTGCTTTTGCCCACTTTGGGGCTGCTCATGCTCACTTTTTTCGTCTCGGTTTGGAACTATTTTACGTATGTCAGTTGGGAGACAATTGTAGAATCCCCCCCCCCCCCCCTTGACCTACCGAAACATTTGAGAACAATTACCCGTTCTTAGTTGGAGCTCGGCGAAAAAGAAGAATTGAAGAATTTTGTATGAATCACAAGTCAGTTTGTGATTTGTGAAAATAGGAGAATCGCCCCCCCCCCCCCCCCCTCTCCTCACTCACAAACATACCCTAAATGCCCCAGAGTTGTGACTTTTTCAAACAGGGGGGTTTTGCCCCCCCCCCCTCAGCCAAAACATAAGGGGGTTTTGCCCTTAATTTAGAAAATCGCTAAATCTGAATTTGAGGGGGGGGGGGTTGCCCGAATCTTCGGACCAAAAACAGGGGGGGGGGGTTCTCAAAACGCTGAGCATTTAGGGTATGCTCACAAAACGAAATGCCGAGGAGGGGGGGGGGAGTGGTACATACCCGGCCTTTAAAAACTATACACATCACCTTGGACTTAGATAGGTCGAATCGTAAAGTCTTGAAAGATCAGTTGGCTTAGTGGTTAGCGTCCAACTTTTTAGCCCGGTTCGAGTCTCACATGGGAGTACTTCTTGCTTACAGCCGGTTAATTTTGAATAACCTTTTCAGATGGGAGTGGGCAAAATGCCAGGAGGACGGAGCCAGTCTGGAGAGTATTTTCGGGCCCGGATACACGGGACTAATCAATATCGGATCAAGTTGTTACATGAATTCGGTGAGAATTCGGTTTTTGCATTACATTGGTATAGACTTGGCAATCTACGAAATCATCTGATACGCGCTGGCATACACCAGTAAGGTCTGATTAAGCGACAAAAAGTAAACCGTTTTCAGATGTGAACACGTGAAAACTTAGATTTTTTCATCAAAAGTTTTTTTTTCATCCGATTTTCCTGTTTTCGGCTGAAAAGTAGTCCGTTTTTCGAATTTTTCTGACTATTCGGACAACCTTGCTGGTGTATGCGCGCTGGCTGAGATTTGTCCCATATTATAACAGTAGCTAGATTATTCAACGGAGCAAAAAACTTTGCTTTGTACCGTGTATACCGTATGTATTGTAACGATATACGTTCTATGCATCGGTACACTGCATACATAATGATGTCTACGTATGTATTGTAACATCATCTTTGCAGGTCCTTCAATCCCTGTTGCTGGTTCCCGATTTTCGTCGTCGGTTCGCCGAGGACTCCGCCCATTTGACTCCGCCCATCAACCAGATGCCACCTAATCAGGTTGGTTACTTTAAGCTGGTTACAAGATTGAAACCGGTTGGTGCACGTTAATTGTTGAATTGTGCATTTAATCACCCGGCGTTCTTAGAAATCGGGATTTCGAACTGCCCTAGTTTCAACAACTTTACTGGTACCTCGCTCTTTGACCAGTTCTCTAGTTTATATACATAAAACACTTTATTTGCAAGGCCAATTGCCAGCTATTGTTGAGCCGCCTCGACGAGAGAGTGTGCAGGTCAGAGAGACGCAGATGGGCATGCTCTCTTGCTTTCGTAGCTTTTTCCGAGCTCCCCGAGCTTTGACCAGGCCGAAATTATTTTGGTATTGGAATAGATAATTGTAATTGCTTTATTTGCTAGGTCAATACTGGCACAAAAAGTGATGCATGATATAAGAGATATGGGCTGAAGTACATGTAATCAGCTGTTTTCGGGATGAGGCGCGCATTTTTAACGCGCAAGTGGTCTGACTTGTCGTAGTGGAAGGTTCTGGTTTTTACTAAGGATCTTAGGTTCTTAGACTGTCTGTTACTCTAGCAACTATATTACGGGTAAAAAATTTTATCGATAACTATATTATGTCATATAGTTGGTTGTCACTTTATTACCCGTAATATAGTTGCCAGAGTATGATCATATAGTTACTCTTGCAACTATAGTACGGGGAATAACGTGTCTTCTATTTGAGTTTCCCATTCTTTGTTTTAGGTCCACGGCGACTTCAACAGCCAGGTGTGGAAGCTGTTCTCAGCCATGATGAGTGGCGACTATGCACAGGTTAGTCGGTTCACTTGGATTGTGTGTCATTAAAGTAGGACTATTGTTTAGCGACGTCGACGAGAGAGTGTGCAGGTCAGAGAGACGCAGATGTCCGCATTAACCTCCGTCCTATGTGGACCGATCCCGAGACATCGGTCATTTAAACTTCAATACGTTTTTCGATGGCAGTTTAAAGGACCGATGCGTCGGGATTGGTTCACATAATCGTCATGCTTTAACTGTGCTAAGATGAAAGAGTTCAGTTTTATTGGTCATAGGAAGAAGCCCTAATAAATAAACACCACTAGACAAATAGCAGACGTTCTCGCTAGATTGGATGGGAATTTAGCTACAAACTACACATTTTTATTGTCATGGTTACATTATGGTTCTTCTCTGAATGGAATCAGAATTTAAAACAAATTCATGAAAAAGTGGGGGCCCAACGACTGTGAGATTTGTATTCTGCTGTGCGCCGCTTAGACAACTACTCTCAAATGGAGCAGCTACTGCTACGAAAACCCGAAAAGTTCATTACAAATATACAAAAGTCGTAAAATATTTTCTCAAACATGTAAACTAGAATATACAAATCACAGCTGCGAAAGAGAGAACAACTGTTGAATAATATGACAAACGTTATAGCACCTAAAATTGAAGTAATGACAAAAAATGCCAACCATTGTGTACAAAACCAGGAACTCTATAATTGAGTACGTTGAGTCAACATCGGTGATTTGTATATTCTAGTTTACATGTTTGAGAAAATATTTTACGACTTTTGTATATTTGTAATGAACAGTTATACTTGAGTATATTAGCATTTTTCGGTTAATTGCAGATTCTAGTTTACAGGTTTCAGAAAATATTTTACGACTTCTGCATGTTTGTAATAAATAGTTATAATATTTGAGTATATTAGTATTTTTCGGGTTTCTGTAGCAGTAGCTGCTTCATTTGAGAGTAGTTGTCTAAGGGGCGCACAGCAGAATACAAATCTCACAGTCGTTGGGTCCCCACTTTTTCATGAATTTTTCTCTTTTTGTATACATGCGTAGGTATGTGGTTTGATCTGTACGGTGAAGATAAAATTGTTTTCCTGATGAACCACTTGGCAAGTATTACCATCATTCGAAAAAATATGACGTCAACATTGCAGTTCTAGAACTTACTTCATCTGGTCTTCAGAATCCCAGAATACGTCATGTTTGAATGACGTTTCGTCGTGAATTGAATTGAGGATTTTTAAGAAACTTTCGGCATTTGAGAACATATTTCACGTCCATTTTTCAAAGTTGACGTCACCTGGCCTTCTGAATTCTAGAATAAGTCATATTCAGATAGAGCTTCATCGTTAATGTACCATTTTTAAGATATTTTCAGCATTCGCAAATATATTTCACGTTAATTCTGCATTTTCAAAAGTTGACGTCATCTGGCCTTCTGAATCCCAGAATACGCCACTCTTAGATTGATTTTTACCGTGAATTGACTCTTTCTATTAAGATATTACCATCATTTGAAAATATATGTGACGTCAACTTTGCACTTTTCAAAAATGACGTCATCTGATCTCCAGAATCCTGAAGGACGTCAGAAGTAGAATACTTCATATTCAAAAAAAGTCACGATGGCATCATATTTCAATTTTCAAGCAAATCGGTAATTGTTTCTGTAAGTTACAGTACAGTTTGAGTTGTCGACCGGACAGAGAGAGTGAGAGAGCGTGCTGAATGGAGAGACGCAGACCTTTTCCGAAAAATGTCTATAACTTTGCTTGAAACTATTTTTTCGCAAGTTTATTTTGGTTCGCCAGGGTTTGAGTAGATATTACATCCCTTACACAATTTGCAACAAAATCGGTTAAGTAGAAACCCTTGAACTGGGAATCTTCCCTTGTTTCGACTATGATGTCATCCGAGCTCCAGAATCCTCGATCACGTCATCAGTAGAAGACTTACATCTAAATAGATGTCAGTTCATGTCGTGGTATCATACTTCAAATTTTACTTGAATTGGTTAGGACTGAGCTGAGTTATATACATAGTTCATATTTATTTATTCACGTCGCTTCGTTACGAGGCGGTGTTCATCATACATGTCACAGATCTTTGTAGCAGCAGTTTCTTGTAAGGTCTTGGTCTCTTTCTTTCATAGAAGTCTTCATGGTGGACTATCGAATGCTCTGTTGGCATTGATCCAGTGAGATCAATGCCAACAGAGCATTCGATAGTCCACCATGAGGCTGAGTTATAACGCAATTTCATTTACCCCGACAGAGAGGGCGAGAGAGTGCACAAAATGGTAAGACGCAGAGACATTTTCAAAGACCCATAACTTGATGAAAAATAATTTTTTTCGAAAAAAAGTTTGCGCCCCCAAAGTTTGAGTGGGACATCTGTCGTGTCCCCAATTTTCAGTCAAATCGGTTCACACATAAACATTTCCCAGAAGTGCGTTCACACACACACACACACACACACACAGACACGGCGGAAGTTGGCGGTCTGCATGAAGCGCATAACGTCATAACTCGGGTTAAACCTTATCAATTTTGTTCAAATTTTGAACATAGCTTGTAAATATGCCATGAAATATCAACAAATCATAAAAAGTTTTGATTTGCACGTTTGGGCCTTTTTGAGGGTGAACTAAAAAAATGAAAGCGCGCATTAGCCGAACCAAAGACAAATCTCGCACAGCGCTTCGCGCGATTTTTGACAACTTCAAACTGGGAAATATGAATAGAAAGAGTACACATACAATCATAGTAATACTGGGGAATAGAAATAGAGTGTGGAAGAATAACACCTAAGAATGTATAAATGAAGAAATAAACGTAGAAACCATATCATTGTGTTTGATTACAGGACGGTTCATCTCTGAATGGAATTAGCCCCAAACAGTTCAAACGAGTCGTGGCCGGCGCACATCCAGAGTTCAGCACCGCCAAGCAGCAAGATGCGGAGGAATACGCGAGGTAATGATAATAATAAACAATAATAATTAAAAGTATAATAAAACTAGTTTTACTCGAACTGGTTCAGTCCTGTACCCCCTACTTGTTGATTAGCACGCTAATCAGATTATCAGCTGTAGAGGGAGTGTTCGTAAAGAGTGGAGATAGGCGTTTAGATCGGGGTTTTGAACAATACTACGGGGGATGGGGTTAACGTTCATGTCTCTCTGTCCCACTCCCACTTATCACGTACTCGCGTGTATGTATGTTCAGTTTAGATTGCCTATGAAAAATACTGGTTTATGGAAGTTTTCTCTTCTCGCACGTGTAATAAATTATGTCTGCACTACGGTTGTTAAAGTCGAACTCGAAACTCAAAATTTCGAAATTTTCCAAAACTCGAAGTTTCGAACTCGATTAACAACCGTAGTCTGCACTGGTATTACTACCAAAACATACATTAGCATTTGGAGATCATTGAAAAAGTAATCCACGTAGTTTTATTGACCTACTAGTTTGCTTATTGCAAACCTTATTGACCATGTTTTTGTGTTGCAGGCATTTACTCGACAAGATCTCCACGAATACACCGGCTGGCGCGGAGGATCCTTCTATGGCACTGAGGTGAGGGAGAGAGAGGGAATGGGAAAGAGAGGGGGAAAGAGAAAGAGAGAGAGGGGGGAGAGATAGAGAGTGATATAGAGAGAGATGGAGCGGTTGGGTTGGGTAGGAAAGAGAGAATGGGAAAGAGAAGGGGGGGGGGATAGGTAGAAAGAGAGGGAGGGAGGCGAAAAAGAGGGGGATAGAGAGAGAGGGGGGAGGGAAGGAGAGAGAGAGAGAAAGATGGGGTCGGGGAGGGGATTAGAAGGAGTGCGAGTGGGCGACGATTCAGCTAAAACACCGGGCTTATGTCTCGTATAAAAAACTGTATGAATAATTTTCTTTTAAATTTGACCAATCATATTTTATCCCTACATAGTATCTATTGTGAAGTTATAAACTATCCGTTGAAGTTCTTACTTGAGCAATAGGGTTATAAACTATCCGTTGAAGTTCTTACTTGAGCAATAGATAGTAGCTTAACGAATTTTAGCTGAATCGTCGCCCACTCAATTGACGCCAATCTTACTGAGAACCAACATATAACGAACGCTTCTGGCCAGTCTCAAATGGAACGAACTCTAGAATGGTCACTTTATTCATGTTGAGTATTTAACATTAACAGTTGATAAGTTGCAGATTCCAACTGGAGACTCGATTCGAGGATGTGGCCTCGGGGGGAGTTCGATATGGGGAACAGGACGAGACCATCCTCTCTCTACCCGTCAGAGAGGTATGCAGTATGTTTAGATGGATTCTGGAGGAAATACGGTTCTTTGGTAACCAAAACAGAATGCAAACTTGGTTGTTTTTAAGACTATAAATCGGGTTCATTGGTAACCAAAACATCTAACCGTGGAATATGGTTTGAGTTTGAGTGGTAAGGTATATTGATCTGGTACGGGAGAGAGGTACGGTTCAAATTGATTCTAGATGAAATAGGGTTCTTCGGTAACCAAAACGGAATATTACAGCTGGTGGGAGCGTTAATATTGGTATTGTAGGTATTTTTATTTTGATAAGGGGACTAGGTTTGGTGGCAACCGAAAGGTTGGATCTTTGAGTTAGTGTTATGGTAATGGGTGGTACTCAGAACAAGCGTCTTTGCAAAATAGTAAGTTACTGTTTACACATAGTGACTGTCTCTTTGGGGCACACTATATCTCTAGATTTGTTGCAATACAGTTTCGGCCAAACGCGAGTTTGTAATAAACAGCCAATGGTCTGAGTAGTAGGTTGAGTGGTACGGTGATTGATGGTTCATAGCAATAATAACTGCACTTTCTCGAGATCTGGTGTTTTTGGAATGTTTTACATGATCAGTGGGGGTATATCAGTTAAAATACGAGCACAGAAAGTTGTGTAACAGTCTATTCCTTGTTCCTTGTTTATTGAGAAAGAGGTTACACCTTCGAGTCATTGTTCATTGATTTCAATAGCATTTGAATAAGCGATGAGTCTGTCTATCTTCTATCATAGCCATCCCTCTCCTCTATCTCTTCTTCTTTCCCTTTCGCGAACTGCTGCTGTTCTCCCGTTTCCGGGCCGATCTCCGGGAGCTGGAGCTGTTGTCATTGCCGCCTCCGGGAGCTGCAGCAGGTTTGGCCATGACGCGCGGCGCACGCGTACGCGCCTTCAGAATCTCGAAACGGCAACGCTGCAAGAGAGGGGAGTGTTAACTGTAATCTTCCAAAGGTCACATGTCGAATTGAACGTTTTGAATCTAGATTTTGGATGAGATGATGAAATCGAACGGAATGAGTGCTATTTAGGCTGTCGATAACGTAAAAGTTCATACCTATAGGGTGTCAATTTATGGGTATTCGGAGCCTAATGTGTCTTTGCTAGTTTTTCTTTCGTTTCAAATTGAGATAACTTGGGCAACATATGTTTTTGCTTCATTTTCACATTTGTGAGGAAACAGGGAGAATTGAATATACCAAATACTCACCAATTCAGAGGAGACACACATTATGGCAGCATTGTTGTCAAACTCTCCGCAATATCTGTAAGGGAAAGTTGGTGAGTTGAGCAATAAGGGGGTTTCAATTGTAAAGTTGGACAATTCTGAGATGGATATAACATATATACGTTGTAAGTTGTACTTTTCATGGTATATGTGGAAATGTATGGTTCGTTTGGTAAAATGGTTGGGTGGCAGATATCAGCAATAACGTGATAGCATTTGCTAGAGCAGACCGAAATTGGGCAAAATTGTACAATCACCCCCCCCCCCAGGGGTGGGGGGCGATTGTACTACGGGTCGGATTCCAACCTATTTCGGCTCAAGGGGGGGGGGGGGGGACGATTGTACAATAAACCCCGAAATTGCACCAACTTGAGCATTGTATACGATCCTATCTTCGATAAGAATGTGCTCTGATTTGGGAATTGGGATACTAATTACATAAAAATAAAATATTATATCTAATAATGGGTAGGCCAGAAATTCAGTTTACCTAGGCGGAAAAGATAGTATATTTCGCATTATGTGTATTAGACTATATTGTATCTCTTCTACAAGAATAGGGGCTAATTTACGACATGTATAAATCTAATAACAAA
Organism: Litoditis marina; assembly: GCA_964036275.1. Lineage (NCBI taxonomy): Eukaryota > Metazoa > Nematoda > Chromadorea > Rhabditida > Rhabditidae > Litoditis > Litoditis marina. The sequence goes on along the minus strand of OZ038437.1, from coordinate 19,320,787 downwards.
TCGATCTAATAACAAATATCTAATAAAGATGATCATTTGATCTACCTGGGAGCGGAGAATATAGTGACCAGCTTCCCATCGGCGAAGAATTCGTATCCATCGTGAACCACCTGGTGCGCTCTGGAACTATCATGTTTTATTGGAAACTTTTGGTTTCGAAATACAACCAATTCTCTTTGAATCGCACTGTAGGCAATTTTCTGTCGGTTTCAATAGAGTAAACCTGCCTGGTTGCTTTTGAAAGACTCAATAGTTTTCTACACAAACAATGGGGTCACGTGTGTGAACCACCTTGTGCGCCCTTGAATTGTCCTATTTTTTTCCTGACGAGACGTAACTAGTCTCTTCTCAATAGGAGCGAAATCTCTGCCATCAGGTGGCCACCCAAATAAAGACACCAACACTTCCACAGCCTAATCCGGCGCCCGCCGAAGTGATCTACTTTTTTGATGTGTTAGTGTACGTGAAATATTATGTTCTTCTAACTGTCGAAACTAGAATAATCATCTGATTTATGCGACGTAGAAATATAATGCTAGTTGTATCCTAATTTTCGCTTACAAGTTTCCATAGTACGAGATATAATAATAATTGTATTCTGACCTGACAATGAGGTCGATGTTCATTCGGCGACAAAAGTCCTTGACGACAGCCGGACCGAATGTGTAGGAGACTCCGCGACTATTCCTGTCCCAACCAAGGGCCGAGGGACTCGGGTCCGACCATAGAATGTCCTGCAATTACACTAGTAAAACAAAGAATAGTGGTAGAACGGTCAAAAGGCTTACACTGCGACTTCGTTGCGTGGTTGCGCCACGTTCGAACAAGAGAATGTCCTGCAATTACACTAGTACAGTCTATCTACAGATTGTTCCAGTAAAGTGTGACTTCCCTATCAAGTTTACCAATTTCCCGGTCTCACACGTATATAGTCTTTTCCATTCCTACTGAGACTCCTACAGTAGGATTTCGAAACTTCCAAGCCGTTTTGCTCACTTAATTCTGATCGGAGAAGTTGAGAATTTTCGAACCTTATTCTTCTTCTTAGGTAGAGTAAATATACGAGAGCATTTGCTATGAACTATATTTTCAGCTTCACAACAGCCTCCGGAAAGTTTGTAAGCTTACTGTAGGAGTCTCAGTAGGAATGGTGTGAACTATATATGACTATAACTTTGACGTGTTAGACAGAATGTCCTGGAATAATACTACAGTAGAACTTGTGTATTACCTCATTACGGCACGTTTCCCAATATCTCTATCTCACAGTATATGTGACTATAAACTTGACTACGTCTTTACTCCGATTCTCTTCACTGCGATCAAACTACAAACACGTGAGCACTAACATTTTTGAACGGCTGTGTTTGCGTCATGCGTCTCTCAGATCAAATCTTTGTACATGGGGAGATTATGGTGAGTCAATAATACGGATATAGTCGAATAGTTTAGAAATTGACGTACCGAAGCAAGTGATTTATGAGCGGGTTCCATGGGCCTCGTTATTGTCTGGTCGGAAAGTTGGTCCCAGCTGGTCCAAAGGGGACTAATTCCCCCGTGCATTCCTAGAATTCGGTCCCCGATCAGGACGCAGAGAGGAAGAACGTCGAATAACCTCTGAAAAGGGGGGGGGGGTCAGGGGTCACGAGAAAATAGGAGTTTAGTATAAAAGTTGGATGTCTAAGTATTTTGTGTACTTGTGCTTATATGAGAGGTATTGCTGTATTGGTACTAGAAGTATGGAATTTGAGCTCAAACTGGTCTAGTTCTAGTCGGGTGTGCAGTTTGAACGTTTGAATAGTCTCGAATAGTCTCGGGTGTTCGGAATTTTTCAGGCCATTCGGCTTGCTTAAAGTTTATATGAATTGTAGTTGAGTTTGATTATGATTAAAACAGTTCAAGTTCTACAGTTCCTTTCGATCTTTTATATACCCATTCATAATGTATGAATGTTACCTGAAACTCGTTGTACAAATTGGGTGAGTATCTCCGTTTGCATTCATCGTAGAAGCCATATGTTCTGTTGATGGATGAACATTCGTGGTTGCCGCGAAGGAAGAAAAACGCCTCAGGGTACATGATTTTGTAGCTCATCAGAAGGGAAATCGTCTGGAATTCGGGTAGAAGTTCGGCAGTCAGATCTAGTAGCGTGCGGAACGATGTGTTATTCGTTGAACAATTCGGTCAGGTTGGCATTATATATAGGTTGTTCCGTAGTTTGGTGCCTGCGTATCGGTTGTAGTCAAACAGAAGACAGGCCAAAACTGCACAGCTAGCTCTATTCTCATCGTTTCTAGTTTGATTTCGTGAGGTTGAAGTTTGAGACATAACTGAAAAACTCTGTTTATAACAGATCAAACCAAATTCCAGATATAACAGCTCTGATGCTTATGTGAATCAGAATACAACTTTTCTATGGATTGTATATTTTCATTCTGAGTTTCAATCTCATGTGCTACTCTACGTAGATCAAATTACATCTGAGATGAAAATCTGTTGATTAAATCAATGTAGATCAAACAACAACTCTGTCAAACTACAACTAGGTAGATCAAACTACAACGCTCATAACCACCTCAATCTGTTGTGCTCCCCTGTCCACGTAGTCCCCGAGGAATACGTAGACACTGTCCGGTGGGAATCCGCATCGATTGAATATTCGCAGTAGATCATCGTATTGGCCGTGGATGTCCCCACACACCTGAATATAGCGTATACATTTATATCTGGTATGTAGTTTGGTTCTTGCATAAGTTTGACTGCATACTGTACCGATCTGCGCGTCGTATGCTACCGGAGTCATATTCAAGAAGTGGAGGAGAAGTTATTCAAATGGGTAGATGGTCATCTCATGAATGTTACCATTGAAGTTTCTTGTAGTTTCAGTTTGTTGACATATTAAGGCTGTTCTGCTAACAAAATTTGCGGAATGTTGGTGAAATGACTGTTGAAACCACAATCCGGTACGGTTCAGTTACTATTCAAAATGAAACTAACTTTAACTTTGTTAACTTAGCTTAACTCATACGTTTGCTTCGAAAAGGCTGAAACTTCGCTAGGTTCTACGAAAACGGAAATCTTCTCATTCAATTATCTGATTATCTGATTGCTCAGTTGATAATATAAATAATGTTTAAAATGGCGTTAAACGTACACAAACTGGCGGTTCGACCTCGAGTAGAATAGGTTGTTTGGCGACAATTTGCGTACATCTTTCTATCGTACGCACTAGTTCCTGCTCCTTCACACTGTAGGTCAAACTGGGGTTCGAGAGATCGTTCACTGGAAAGAAATCAATAATTGAAGAGTGCTTCAGAGGTTAGAAATGGTACACTTTTCGGTGTTTGTACAGTGGTCGGGGCAATGTTATACCAGGAATACCGATCAATAGGCATGTTTAATGTATGGAGTATTCAAATGTCGAGACGAAAGAATTGGTAACTAATGGTTTGCTTTAGTGATTGGGGAACAAGTAATTGGTTTTATGCTGTCAAAATAGTTTGAAGGCACCCACCAAGGTCTGACTAATCTGTGGACTCTGTTCTTTAGTTTGACTACGTTCAACTTTATCTGTTCGTATTGATGAACGAAAACGGCAAATGTATCCAAAACTAGTGAAAGAGGACCTTTGAGAATTTTACTGAATTATGCATCAAAGATAGTAAAACTCTGATTACCTCCGAGTAGTTTGTTCAGAAACGATGTGTTCTGGTCGGCGATCATCTTGCGGGTCAGAGGCTCCAGTTGGGGGCGGGGCTTAGTTTAGCAGAAGAGGGCGGGGCTTAGTTTAGCAGAAGAGGGCGGGGCTTAGTTTAGTAGACGCGCGGTGGGGCACCCGACCGGCTGCTAGTAGACGAAATGAGTGGAAATGAAGAGGAATGACTCTGGAATCGGAAATCACGTTCATTGACAGGAAATCACGTGACGGGACGTGTTAACTGTTGGAACGTGTTAGAACTAGGGAGAAACGGGTTGCGTTCAGTGTTGGGAAACTGTTAACTAAGTCTCGTCTGGGTTGTGGAAGCTGGTTAACAGTTGGTTGAAATTGGTTTGGGAACGGGTTTAAGTACATGTTGTGTGTGAATGGGAACACATCAGCTTTGATCGTGGCACGATTTTCCAGGTTAAATACTTTGGTTAACAAGAATCGGATTACAAGTGTTTTCTAATGTTTTTAACAGCAAAATCATGTTATTCAGGGAAAAAGCTGTCAGAAACAAGTCATAAGAGGGTAGTGAATCATTAGGCTGGCTGAATAAGTGCGAATTGAATTTGTAATTTGCACCTTTTCTCATTAAAGAATCCGTCCCGCTCTAATTTTGACTTATGAGTTAACGAGCTGACCTTTTGGCAAATGAAATACCATTATCAAAAATATATACTTTTCTATCTCTATCTTGCTTCGTTTTCTCAGAAAAGCTGCATACGTAATGACACCGATAGGTGGGTTGCGTACGGGGTATGCTCAAAATAGCCTTTAGAAGTAAACAAATATTTTTAAAACTTTCTAATCATCTACTACAACACAGTTAAAGACTACAAAATGAAAATAATTCTTTACGTAAATGAACCAAGTGAAGTTGCGTCATAGTGAAAATGTTCATGTCCTATTTTTTATTGCGTCATGTTATGCAAATTTTACAAATTTTCAATCAGAAAGTTTTCTCACGGTCTTTGAGAAGACATTGAGAATTTTTTTCAAGCTTTTAAATTTTTCGTGAAACTCAGATTAGAGCGGAACGCTTTCTTTGACAAAATGGGGGTGTGATGCTTGAAATGTAGAAACAGACTACCTGGTAGATTCGTAAAATAATAATAATATATTATGATTATTATTATTATAATCATGATCAATGAATTCCCTTTTTCCAGAGTCTTCTGAAACCGTTGGATGGAGAGGAAAACAAGGGTCGTTTCTCCGCCAAGATGTCCAGTCTTCTCGACGCTGCCTTCGCCGCTGACGTCATCGAGGTGAGTAGGGGGCGGAGTCTAATTTGTATGTTTGTGGGGTCGGAGGATACTTTGTGTGCTGGTAGGGGAGGGGCATAGTTCGTATGAGGATAGCCGGGCCTAATTCGTATGGGTATAGGAGGCGGGACGCGATTTGTAATTTGGGATGACTATGTCTTGCGTTGAACTTGGGTGTAATGACTAGTAATTTAAGCGCACGTCAGAATCGTCTGATTAGAATCCGCTTACCGGCTATATATTGCTGACGGCTGACTGATGAAATGTTTTCTCGTTGTTTGATATTATTGTTTTATACCAAGTCTATTAATATTGTTTCAGGACTTCAAGAGTCCAGTGACAGGCGAGGCGAAGGGCGCCACAACCACCATTCGATTCAAGACTTTCCCCGACTTTTTGCTGGTTCGAATTCAGGTTGGTTGTCGCAATCTGACTACAAACTACAATTACAAGGGATCAAACTACAAATGTAGCGGGAAAATCAACATGTATAGTATTGAAATAGTACACGATGGTTCTGATTCTGTATTGTATTTTGATGTCGGTACATGTCATGATTCACGATTTTAACCGAAAACAGCGGAATAGAATAGAATAGATTTATTCGTGATTTAACACGTGACTTCCACATAGTATGTGGCACTCCAAATGAGTAAATGGAGAGGAAAAGTGAAAAGAAAAAAGGTAAAGGGAATAAGTCAACGTACACCGTATAAGCTTCATTGAAGAGTACGAATCCTATGTCATTCCATGGTTAGGGCGTACGAAAGAAATGGCTGGCAATACTGTAGATGTTATCAACCTGATATGTATGTAGATCAAAGATTCCCGTGTCTCGTCCCATGTTTGATATATTGATATGCATCTTGTTGAAACTATTACCCCTTTTAATTGTGGCTGAACCTGTTACCAGCCACTGTAACCCATCTAGTATGTTGGAGTACGACATCGAAAAGAGTTGGGGTCAATGTTTTTCAAGTTCACATTATTTTCTGATTCTATAGTGTGTTTGTATTGGACAATCTATCGATCTATCCGTCAAGTGTTGCGGTTTCTTTTATAGAAGTTCACTTTGACACCGGAATACACCGTCAAGAAGATTGATATGGATTTGGAGGTACGTGTTTGAACTCTTCCTGTATTTCACTTTCTTTCTCTTTCTCCCCCCCCCCCTCTCTTCTTATCTTTCCCCTCTGTCTTTCTCTCTCATTCTCTCTCCCCTCTCCCTATCTCTCCCCTCTCCCTCTCTCTCCCTCCCCTCCCTTTCTCTCCTCTCTTTGTCTCTCTCACCCTCCTCCCTCTCTCTCCCTCTTTCTTCCTCTCTCTTTCTCTCCCTGATTCCTTCCTTTCCAGGTAGATGACCTCCTTGACCTCTCCTCTCTCCGTGGCGTGGGAATTCAACCTTCCGAGCACCTTCTTCCCGAGGGGGCGGAGTCAGTCGCGCGGCCCGCAGCTCTACCCGATTTCGACCCAAACGTCGCCCAACAGGTTAGGGCACGGTTATTGTTTAGTAAACGTCTTACCATCGATTTTTGGGGTCTATTTGGCTTGTTGTGTCAGATCTACTTCTATTTTACTTCCGGCAGTAACTAGTAACCCACTGACAGTTTTGCATACTCTACTGGTGATACCTCACGATTACATTAAAAATAGGGCAATTATTCTGTTTTTGGCAAAAAACGAACACTTTCCGAGATAAGAGGAGAATTTTATAATCAGTGCCTCCTCGTCTGTTGGGCGCGTTATTTCCATAGTGAAATCTGGGAATGAAAGGTGGTCTAAGCCTACTGTAACCCGGGAATAGAGATAGAGATGAATGTTTTTGGTTACAGTAATCTTTTAACAGGGTATTATGTTGTCTAGTGGTCTATCGTAACCCTGTTTTCACCGTATCCCTATATTTGATATTACCTACTCACCGTTTTACAGTTAGCAATGTCTTAGAGTGTGAAACAGTAGGAATATGGTAAGTGGTATTACTGTAGCACCTACCGTACCCCCTATCATCATCTCTCTTCCACTCAGGTGAACAGTCAAGGGACTATTAGCCCCTAAAAGGGGAATTTCGGGTGATTTCGCAAACGCGGGCCCAAAAGGCCCTAAAAGGGCCGCGATTTCGAGATCGACCTAGCTTTTTTCATTGTTTTTGATTTTGATTGCAACTATGTTGCACTAATCTATGTTTTTTTCGCATTTCTTGAGTATATACACAAGGGTGAGCAAGACAAACATATTTAATCCAGTATTTGAGACGAAAAATGTTACCCTAAGCGCCCCTAGTAGGCCCTAATAGGGTGATTTCGGCTACGGAAATCGCGGGCCTAAAAGGAACCTTTTAGGCCCGTGACTTTTCACCTATGCAGTTGGAGCAGATGGGAGTCCCCTACCATAACGGAATATAGATAATGTTTTGAATTACAGCACCCTTTTAACAGGGTATGATGTTGATTACAGTAACCCTGTTTTCACTTACCGTACCCCCATAATCGGTTACCAATGTGTTAGAGTGTGAAAGAGGAGGGTAGATGATGTGACTGTAGCACCTACCGTACCCCCGACTACCGTATATTTTCCAGTTGGAGCAGATGGGCTTCTCTCACAATGCCTCAATGAAGGCTGCGATGGAAGTGAAACCGGCCGACGGATCCGCCGAAGTCGCACTCGAATGGCTCATGGTACGTTTCCAGAATATACTAGATAGTTAAACAACGTTTTCAAAAGATTAAGAAAAATCTATAAGATTAGAATTTATAATGTTTTCACGCGATTTTTCGATAAAATACCGACTATTTGGTATCCGAAGCCGCAGCACACGAATGGCTCATGGTACGTTCGATTACGTTACGTTACCACTCACCAACACGTTACGTTACCAACACATGGGCTTGTTTGTATTCACCACCCATGAGAGCTTCCCTCCGCTCTCATTCAAAAAAGGACAATTATGTGGACCAATGTCAATCCTTTGGTCCTTCGAACTGCAATACATATATCGAATGAAGTTTAAAGGACGGAAGCGTCGGGATCTGTTCACATAATCGTCCTACTTCAAGAACAAGAATTAATATAGTTTGGTACGTGGATACACTGCCGAAGGTCGAACAATGGCGATGAAATCTCTTTTTTCCTGTCGCGACCCCTCAAAAACGCGTGATTTCACTCTGTTGTCCATAAAATACCGACTATTTTGATTACTGAAGCATTCGCACTCGAATGGCTCATGGTACGTTTGTACATTATATAGTCGATTGATAAAACACTTTATATACTGAATGCGCAAATATAGGAATAGATGATGCTCTGTGGACTGAGCATCTTTTGAATCCCTAGCTCTGCTTCTTTCTTGGATTTTTGTCGTGGTTCTCATGTTTCTAAATACTATAATTTGTTTCACACGGATCAATACATATTCTTATCTTTGATAATCGAGTTCTGGGGGGGGGATCTAGCGAAAAAAGGATCGGTGTACTTTCATATTTTTTATTTCCTCTTCAGGTTCGTCTAGACGACCCCTCCATCAACGATGCTCCCGTTGCGCCCGTGGCTCCGCCCACGAATAAGACTGCGGCCGCCGAGAGACCCAGTGTACAGCAGTTGGTCAGCTTCGGTCGGTTATACTACTTTCTCGGGAGAAATATAGGGCCTATTAGGCCCTAATGGGGTGATTTAGGGTGATAGAGTTTAGGTGTACAACAGGTGCTTTCGTTGGAAAATCAACGTCAAAAAATTGAACACTGGGTACAGTAGCCCTTCCACATTAGTGTGGAACAGACTATGGATACCAGTAGAGCCGCTTTTCCGTTTGATTTAATTCAAAGATCATGAATTTGTGTATGCATTTCAGGTTAGATCGAACCTAGTTGCATGTTTCCTAATTGGTATTGAAACCTACAGTATTCTATTTCCTTTCCAGGCTTCTCCGTTCACCAGGCCTGTCACGCGTTGGAACGATTTCCCGATCCAAACGCCGCTGCCGAGTGGTTGTTCGAACACGCGCACGAGGTGAGGTAGATCAATCGATAATCGGTTGGATAGATCAAAATAAAAAATGAACGACCGTGATTGAATGGGGTTTATTTTTTTTCGAGTTCTCGAAATTAAATTCAAAAGTTGAATCAAAAGTTGAATTTGAATCTGTTGTGAATCTGTCAGTAAGTATAACGCTGGTTTCTAGATCAGTGTTTTTTTAAATATGGACAAACTATAGACGAGTGTTTTGAGTTTTGATTCAGGCCTATTCTTTATCTGAGTGTTTTTCGGTAATCTTTCCGGTAACCAGGTGAGAGGGAGTTACCTATAAAAAAAGCCGGTTAGATAAAGAATTGACCGATGGAACATTCTAGGTACCAGCTGAGGAGACAGTGACAGCCGAATCGAAGCAGCCAGCTGTGAAGGAAATGAGAGACGGAGAGGGAAAGTACAGGTGAGAGACGGGGGAAATAGTGTGCTAATTGAGAGGGGACAGAGGAAGAGAGAGGGGAAATATTAGGGGTGGAGAAGAGGGCATAGAGACACTGACAGAGAGGAAGAGAGAGAGAGAGAGTGTTCTTGGCAGAGGATACACAGTCTATATATGTTGCTGTATTTAGCCTCAACGTATTTGTTACATCAGAAAAATGAATGTGCTCTAATTTGCTGAGTTCGTATGTAGTGATAACCGTTCTATGTGCAATCAATTAGGTTTTTGAGAGAAAATGTGAGAAGTATTTGTAATTTGTATACTGTATCGCTTATTCTGTCTGTGTTCCATTCCAGATTGGTCGGTCTCATCAGTCACATGGGAAGCAGTCCTCACTCGGGTCACTACGTGGCACACATGTACAAGGAGGGGAAATGGGTCAGTCTCTCTTTCTTTGTCTCTCTCTCTATCTCTCCATTCATCCTTCTATCTCTTTCTCTCATCTCTCTCTTTCTCTCATCTCTCTCTTTCTCTCTTATCTCCCCCTCTCTCTCTTTCTCTCTCTCTCTTTTTCTCTCACTCTTTAGCTGTATGAGCTATTAGCTGTCGTTATATTTTCCTGACGTTACGTTAGATCTAGTTCTTGTTCACCCCTCTTTTTTCTCATCTCTTTTTCTTTTTTCTCTCTCACTCTCCCCCTCTCATTTCACCCCTGATTTTTTCTCTCTCTCCCTCTCTCTCTCTCTCTCTCTCTCTCTCTCTTTCTCTCTCTCTCTCTCTCTCTCTCTCTCTCTCTTTCTCACACTATATACCCCCTTCTTTTCAGATTCTGTTCAACGATGAGAAGGTAGCCGTATCGCAGAATCCTCCCAAGCAACTCGCCTATCTCTACCTCTACCAAAGAATTTAGGCCACGCCCCTTTAATTCATGTTTAACTTTTCTTTTTGCCTGTTTTTACCCAGTCTTCGTGTGATCTTGATACAAAACGGTGTTTTTTGCTATACATAGTGTTAATTATTGATCTACGAAACGTATTTATGATCTTTTTCGATTGTGCATCGGAATAAACATGTTTTCTTTTTGTATGAATTCAGAGGAACATGAAAATATTACAATCAAGCATTTGTGTAAAAGCAGTTTGGTATGCACAAATACTAGGAATTGATAAATTAGTTTGTTGTATACATTGCGGAATCAACCCACACACATTTAGAAAGAAGTTTAAAAATTATCAAGTGTTTCAAATCCAGTTGTAAAAATTCGGCGTTTGATTCGAAAAAGACCCATCAGCAACAGAGAATTACAGTATGATTCAGTCGTCGAAAGAGCGGTGACTATGAATATTGTCGTTAAAGTCGAAACTCAGATCGACTTGAAAGTTTCGAGTTGAGCCGAACTCGAAAACTCGATTACTCGAAAGACAACAAACACTAACAGAGTTTAATAGCAACGTGTTTTATGCACGTGACAGTGAAATTGAAATCTATCAATGTAATTTCTTTTGCGACTTTCCATTCGAAGTTGCGTTCTGAAAAGCAGACATTATATGGGAAAGTTAGCAGGACGATTATGTGAACCAATCCCGACGCATCGGTCCTTTAAACTGCAATTGGGAAATGTATTGCAGTTTAAAGGACTGAACCGTTGAAATTGGACCACATTATCGTCCTTCTTTACGTGTTAAGAAAATTACGTCTAGAATGAAAGTCTTACTAGCTTCATGAAACTCAATGGGACTCAAATCTTCAATCAGGAGTCAATAGAATTTACACTTATTCATTTCTAGTAAGAAAGGTTGATTCTCAGACTATGGACAACCTTATAAACAACCGAAAATTGACTGAATTTGTATCTAAAAATGTCTCACCTAATAATTTCAATGGCAACACACACAGGCAAGAATGTTATCGTTTGGCTGCATTCTAAGTGTTTTTTAAACATTTATTCGCGGCCTTTCTGGTGTAGAATGGTATTATGTAATTGGCTCTGGGTACGTCTGCTAAAAGATCCCGGCACCTTCATTCCGTCCTGCGTCTCTCGTTCTGCCTCACTATTTCTCGTTTATTACATCCCGGCGGGATGTAAGAGCAGAGAAATAGCGTATGTTTGAGGAGACGCAGGATGAAACTAAGAGGACGGAATCTTCTAGCATACGAACTGGTGATATTTTGCTCTCTAGTTTTGCCTGGAATGAAATTGGTTCGCTTCCACCTTTGTTAGCCTAAATTTGGTTTGGTTTTCGAAAAAAACCGATTGGTTCGTGAAGAATCGGTTCGGTTTTGGGTAATAGAAAGAGTCGGTTTATACCAGAAGTAAAACTTATGGTCACGTAAAGTTAGCATTCTAATGAGATATCGTGCACTTTGTCATTGCACGTTTCTGAGTTATGCTGTGCTTCACATGTTTCACGTGACTGTGCAATTGACTAACATTATAGGAACAAATTTAACCTGTTGGAGTTGTCAGTGTTGTAGCAATGATAGTATAGGAATCGAATCGAAATCGGGTTGTCAGCTGATCGACTCTCGCTCTGTAAGCAGTGTTTTCTGAGTACGTATGCTAGAAGATCCCGCCCCCATCATTCCATCCTGCGTCTCCTCAAACATACGCTATTTCTCTGATCTTACATCCCGCCGGCATGTAAGAGACAAGAAATAGTGAGGCAGAGCGAGAGACGCAGGATAAAAGGAACCGGTCGGGATATTCTAGCATACGTACTCAGATCAAATATTTCCAAAGATAAACAGCTTTTTAGACATATAATTACATTTGCAATGAAAAAAAAAAGGATACTTATTGTTGATAATGTTTATATACTAGAAGTAAAATGGATTGTCACGTAAAGTTAGCATTATAATGGGGCACCGTGCACTTTTTCATTGCACGTTTCTGAGTTCTGTTGTGTTTAACATGTTTCACGTGACTTTGCAATTTACTAACAGTTAAAATTACTGAATTGGTATCATAGCCACCTTAGAGCCGACAGTTTAGCTTCGCAACCAATAAACAGTTGCGGGTCTTTCTTCTCAAGAATTCTTGTAGATACCATTCGGCTCTAAATATTCAAAATTACAAAAACATCAGTATCAAAAACATATAAAACGCAGTTCCGGGTTGTTCAGTCGAGATGCTTCTGATTTCGGGAGTAGTTTACAATCGCCCCCCACCCTTGGGGGGCGATTATACACCATGCTTATTTACTGCAGGCTTGGGTTGAGTGGAAGGCGATTGTTCATCAGTTCCGGGTATGTACTATCACCCCCCCATTTTGTATTGTGGGGGGTGATTGTTCATTGTCGAAGATGTACAATGTCCCCCCACCCATTTACCAATTACCCCCCACCTTCGCGCGATTTTTCTAGGATTTCAATTAGGTGGGGGGTAATAGTACCACGAGGGGGGTGATTGTTGGGTGGTGGGCGATTGTACATTTTTCCCCTGATTTCTTTTGATTTTTGAAATTATTGACTTTCCCAGCAACAAAAACCACAAAAACCTTAAGGGTGACATCGAATCCCTGAGCTACGTTTATTTGGATAAATATACATTTTTCAATTGCAGTTCAAAGGACCGTTGACACGGGATTGGTCCACATAATCGTCCTTCTTTAATCATCCTTGTAGTTTGATCTTTAAGTAATTGAGTTTCGACGGAAAACCAGCGGTACCACACTACAGACACAGCGGGATTGAGCCGATTTGAATAAGAAAAACCCTATAAAACATGTCTATAGTCTTCAACTCACCTTTAACTTGGAATTATTTCTCTCCAACTCCCAAAACTTGTCGTTGAGTAGATCAGAAAATATGTCTGATTAGGATAATATATGTTTCTTTTTCTAGTTGTAGTAGCACTTGTTGCAGAGATGTTACACTGAATCGAATAACATTCTGAAATCGGTGAACAAACTATTCGCCAACGCTATCTTCGATACGAGTTATACTAGAAGTAAATTGGATAGTCACGTAAGGTTATCATTTTCATGAGAAATCGTGAACTTTTTCATTGCACGTTTTCAAGTTCTGCTCTGTTTAACCTGTTCCACGTGACTATGCATTTGACAAATAGTATATAGTTCTCGCCATTCCCACTGAGACATCGGCAACGTGCCAACAAAGTTTCCAGGCGGTTTTTCACCATTATATTGTTTTCCAAAACACTAAATGCTTTTCTGAGTGGCAGTTAACCTGTACTACAGTGCGTGAAAATAAAATAATTTCACAAAACCTGTTATTTCTTTAAAATATACTCGTTTGAAGTTGCATTGGCACGCTGCCAAGTCTAAGTGGGAATTACCGCGGAACTATACTTATAAGTTGGTTGTAAAGTGTAAAACTTTGAAAATTATATTCGTCAACCGATTTTGCAATTGTAGCTTACCAGACGTCGTAGCGATCCTTCAAAAATTTCCTCCTCATGAGCTATAAGCACGAGTTTCTCATGAAATTGGATTGTTTGTTATGGAGTTATGGTACAACTGTGAGCCTAAGCTAAGCCTAAGTGATTTTTGAAATCATGAGAAATTGTTGATAGTTATATCGAAGAATCAACTCTCATCAATAAAGAGATTACTAATAACAAATTTATCAGGTATACGGGAGTAAAAGGTCCATCCTAAGTATAAGCCTAAGCTAAGCCTAAGTGTTTTTCAGAATCATCAGAAATTGTTGATAGTTATATCGAAAAATCAATTCTCATCAATAAAGAAGTTACTAATAACAAAGTTATCAGGTATACGGGAGTAAAAGGTCCATCCTAAGTATAAGCCTAAGCTAAGCCTAAGTTAAGCGTAGGCTAAGTCTAAGTGATTTTCAGAATCATGAGAAATTCTTGATTGTTATATGGAAGAATCAATTCTTATCAGTAAAGAGCTCACTAATGACAAAGTTATCAGGTATACGGGAGTAAAAGGTCCATCCTAAGTATAAGCCTAAGCTAAGCCTAAGTGATTTTCAGAATCATGAGAAATTGTTGATTGTTATATCGAATAATCAAGTCCTATCAATAAAGAGATTACTAATAACAAAAGTTATCAGGTATACGGGAGTAAAATGTCCATCCTAAGTATAAGCCTAAGCTAAGCCTAAGTTAAGCGTAAGCTAAGCCTAAGTTATTTTCAGAATCATGAGAAATTGTTGATTGTTATATCGAATAATCAAGTCCTATCAATAAAGAGATTACTAATAACAAAAGTTATCAGGTTATTGGTTGCGAAGCTAAACTGTCGGCTCTAAGGTGGCTATGATACCAATTCAGTAATTTTAACTGTTAGTAAATTGCAAAGTCACGTGAAACATGTTAAACACAACAGAACTCAGAAACGTGCAATGAAAAAGTGCACGGTGCCCCATTATAATGCTAACTTTACGTGACAATCCATTTTACTTCTAGTATATAAACATTATCAACAATAAGTATCCATTTTTTTCATTGCAAATGTAATTATATGTCTAAAAAGCTGTTTATCTTTGGAAATATTCGATCTGAGTACGTATGCTAGAATATCCCGACCGGTTCCTTTTATCCTGCGTCTCTCGCTCTGCCTCACTATTTCTTGTCTCTTACATGCCGGCGGGATGTAAGATCAGAGAAATAGCGTATGTTTGAGGAGACGCAGGATGGAATGATGGGGGCGGGATCTTCTAGCATACGTACTCAGAAAACACTGCTTACAGAGCGAGAGTCGATCAGCTGACAACCCGATTTCGATTCGATTCCCATACTATCATTGCTACAACACTGACAACTCCAACAGGTTAAATTTGTTCCTATAATGTTAGTCAATTGCACAGTCACGTGAAACATGTGAAGCACAGCATAACTCAGAAACGTGCAATGACAAAGTGCACGATATCTCATTAGAATGCTAACTTTACGTGACCATAAGTTTTACTTCTGGTATAAACCGACTCTTTCTATTACCCAAAACCGAACCGATTCTTCACGAACCAATCGGTTTTTTTTTCGAAAACCAAACCAAATTTAGGCTAACAAAGGTGGAAGCGAACCAATTTCATTCCAGGCAAAACTAGAGAGCAAAATATCACCAGTTCGTATGCTAGAAGATTCCGTCCTCTTAGTTTCATCCTGCGTCTCCTCAAACATACGCTATTTCTCTGCTCTTACATCCCGCCGGGATGTAATAAACGAGAAATAGTGAGGCAGAACGAGAGACGCAGGACGGAATGAAGGTGCCGGGATCTTTTAGCAGACGTACCCAGAGCCAATTACATAATACCATTCTACACCAGAAAGGCCGCGAATAAATGTTTAAAAAACACTTAGAATGCAGCCAAACGATAACATTCTTGCCTGTGTGTGATATCCTTTGTGTTGCTATTGAAATTATTAGTTGGTCATTCCCACTGAGATTTTGACAGCGTGTCAATGTTACTGTAAACGAGTATATTTCGAAGAAATAGCAGGTTTCATGAAAATAAATTTGCTTCATGAACTTTAGCAAACGCAGAAAATCATTCAGTGTTTTAGAAAACAATATAGTGGTGAAAAAACCGCCTGGAAATTTAGTTGGCAGGTTGCCGAGGTCTCAAAATGATTGGACCCATATATACTGTTCGTCAAATGCACAGTCACGTGAAACATGTTAAACACAGCAGAACTGAAAAACGTGCCATAACAACGTGATCGGAGAATCAATTCTTATCGATGAAGAGCTCGCCAATAACAACGTTATCAGGTATACGGGAGTAAAAGGTCCAACCTAAGTATAAGCCTAAGTTAAGCCTAAGCTAAGCCTAAGTGATTTTCAGAATCATGAGAGAAATTGTTGATTATTAAATCGAATAATCAAGTCCTAACAATGAAGAGATTACTAATAACAAAGATATCAGCTATACGGAAGTAAAAGGTCCATCCTAAGTATAAGCCTAAGCTAAGCCTAAGCTAAGCCTAAGTAATTTTCAGAATCATGAGAGAAATTGTTGATTCTTAAATCGAATAATCAAGTCCTAACAATGAAGAGATTACTAATAACAAAGATATCAGCTATACGGAAGTAAAAGGTCCACCCTAAGTATAAGCCTAAGCTAAGCCTAAGTGATTTTCAGAATCATGAGAAATTGTTGATTATTAAATCGAATAATCAAGTCCTAACAATGAAGAGATTACTAATAACAAAGATATCAGCTATACGGAAGTAAAAGGTCCATCCTAAGTATAAGCCTAAGCTAAGCCTAAGTGATTTTCAGAATCATGAGAAATTGTTGATTGTTATATCGAAGAATCAATTCTCATCAATAAAGAGATTACTAATAACAAATTTATCAGGTATACGGAAGTAAAAGGTCCACCCTAAGTATAAGCCTAAGCTAAGCCTAAGTTAAGCCTAAGCTAAGCCTAAGTGATTTTCAGAATCATGAGAAATTGTTGATTGTTATATCGAAGAATCAATTCTCATCAATAAAGAGATTACTAATAACAAAGTTATCAGGTATACGGAAGTAAAAGGTCCACCCTAAGTATAAACCTAAGCTAAGCCTAAGTTAAGCCTAAGCTAAGCCTAAGTGATTTTCAGAATCATGAGAAATTGTTGATTGTTATATCGAAGAATCAATTCTCATCAATAAAGAGATTACTAATAACAAAGTTATCAGGTATACGGGAGTAAAAGGTCCATCCTAAGTATAAGCCTAAGCTAAGCCTAAGTTAAGCCTAAGCTAAGCCTAAGTGATTTTCAGAATCATGAGAAATTGTTGATTGTTATATCGAAGAATCAATTCTCATCATAAAGAGATTACTAATAACAAAGTTATCAGGTATACGGAAGTAAAAGGTCCACCCTAAGTATAAGCCTAAGCTAAGCCTAAGTGATTTTCAGAATCATGAGAAATTGTTGATTGTTATATCGAATAATCAAGTCCTATCAATAAAGAGATTACTAATAACAAAGATATCAGCTACACGGAAGTAAAAGGTCCATCCTAAGTATAAGCCTAAGCTAAGCCTAAGTGATTTTCAGAATCATGAGAAATTGTTGATTGTTATATCGAAGAATCAATTCTCATCAATAAAGAGATTACTAATAACAAATTTATCAGGTATACGGAAGTAAAAGGTCCACCCTAAGTATAAGCCTAAGCTAAGCCTAAGTTAAGCCTAAGCTAAGCCTAAGTGATTTTCAGAATCATGAGAAATTGTTGATTGTTATATCGAAGAATCAATTCTCATCAATAAAGAGATTACTAATAACAAAGTTATCAGGTATACGGAAGTAAAAGGTCCACCCTAAGTATAAACCTAAGCTAAGCCTAAGTTAAGCCTAAGCTAAGCCTAAGTGATTTTCAGAATCATGAGAAATTGTTGATTGTTATATCGAAGAATCAATTCTCATCAATAAAGAGATTACTAATAACAAAGTTATCAGGTATACGGGAGTAAAAGGTCCATCCTAAGTATAAGCCTAAGCTAAGCCTAAGTTAAGCCTAAGCTAAGCCTAAGTGATTTTCAGAATCATGAGAAATTGTTGATTGTTATATCGAAGAATCAATTCTCATCATAAAGAGATTACTAATAACAAAGTTATCAGGTATACGGGAGTAAAAGGTCCATCCTAAGTATAAGCCTAAGCTAAGCCTAAGATATCTTTGTTATTAGTAATCTCTTCATTGTTAGGACTTGATTATTCGATTTAATAATCAACAATTTCTGTTGTTGATTATTAAATCGAATAATCAAGTCCTAAATTGATATCTTTGTTATTAGTAATCTCTTCATTGTTAGGACTTGATTATTCGATTTAATAATCAACAATTTCTCTCATGATTCTGAAAATCACTTAGGCTTAGCTTAGGCTTAACTTAGGCTTATACTTAGGTTGGACCTTTTACTCCCGTATACCTGATAACGTTGTTATTGGCGAGCTCTTCATCGATAAGAATTGATTCTCCGATCACGTTGTTATGGCACGTTTTTCAGTTCTGCTGTGTTTAACATGTTTCACGTGACTGTGCATTTGACGAACAGTATATATGGGTCCAATCATTTTGAGACCTCGGCAACCTGCCAACTAAATTTCCAGGCGGTTTTTTCACCACTATATTGTTTTCTAAAACACTGAATGATTTTCTGCGTTTGCTAAAGTTCATGAAGCAAATTTATTTTCATGAAACCTGCTATTTCTTCGAAATATACTCGTTTACAGTAACATTGACACGCTGTCAAAATCTCAGTGGGAATGACCAAAACTATACTTATAAGTTGGTTGTACAGGTTTAAACTTCAAAAATTATATTCGTTAATGGCACTTTCACCATGAATTCAACGGTCCCTTTCAACTGCAATTGAAAAATGTAATGCAGTTTGAAGGACTGAACCGTTGGGATTGGACCACACAATCGACCTTCTTAAACAGGTTCCAAATGAGTCAGATATTTCGAATGGTACTGGTGAAAAGCGGCTTTATTTTGTGAGAAGCTTTACTGTCAGTCGATTTCACAGTCACGTGAAACATGTTAAACACAGCAGAACTCAGAACCGTGCAATGATAAAGTGCACGGTGTCTCATTAGAATGCTAACTTCACGTGACTATTCAATTGATTTCTAGTATAACTTTGAGGTCTTCCTGAGCACTGCCAAATTGCCGCCAGAGTATTTGTTTTGTAGGTATTGGAAACTAAGAAGCTAGGAATAAGAATTAGAAAGTAGCTAGGAAGTAGCTAATAGGAGAGTATGGAAAATCCGGTACTTAAAAAAAAAGAAAAAAAAAAGACTCACTGTCGAGTCTTGGGATTTCAATATTACGCGTCCTGCATGTACAAAATGCTCCAATAACAATAACTAAAATCGATTCAGATCATAATATAGATGGTATTTTCAAAGTTTTGTCAAATTGTGCAAAACAGAAAAGGTCAACAATTCCTGCTAAATTGGTCTACACCGATAGACTCTCATGCTCTCACGGAAACCTGCTTTCTGTGCCTATAGAACAGTAAAAGAAGCGGAGATTTTCGTTTTCTTTAGTTTGGCAATCTAATAGTTTGTGACCTACCGTCAGAGATTGTCCTCCAAGAAATCAATAGTGCTCTTCTCGAAGACAAAATGTGCTTCTATAGGTAACAAAAAAAGAACAAATTCCAAAATAGAAGTCGATAGAGATACACATCCCTATCTCTGATGAGCCACGGGATCCTGCACTCATTTCTACCTGAAAAAAAACAGAAATGTGAAAATAATCGTGAAAGTGTGTAGAAAATATGTGTATGGGTTTGCCGAACTCATAGACATTTGTTCCCCGTCGGAATCGAACTTGCGAGCAAAATATTCGAAACTACAATCTGACCACTGCGCTAGGAGAACGCAACAGCGCCGAGCTTACGAATCGAAGACATGTGTCCGTACACAGCGAATAATGAGCTATACAGTACCCTCCCGCCTTATCCTTGGCGACGACTATAAACTCTTTTCTCAGACTTTCTTGAGGCCCTTGATGGCAACAATCTTTTATCGAGACACTCTTTTTTATCTATTCTCACATCCGCTCGAGAAAGAAGGGTCGCGAAATAGTGCGCAAAGCGAGAGACGCAGAGCGGGATGAAGGTGGTGGAATACTTTTGCATCTGAGTCGGTGTGCTAGAAGATCCCGGCACCTTCATCCCGTCCTGCGTCTCTCGGTCTGCCTCACTATTTCTCGTCTCTCACCTCCCGGCGGAATGTGAGAGCAGAGAAATAGCGTATGTTTGAGGAGACGCAGGATGGGATGAAGGGGTCGGGATCTTCTAGCATACGTACTACGTATCCTCCTAATCACTATCTAGTGGGCTTTGACCGAAAAATGATAGGTTTCGCAAAATTCATTTTAACAACGTGTACAGCGTACAAAACTATAAACTTCTATAAAATGTGGAGAATGGAAAAACTTCATCCTTTTTGTTTTCGAATATAACAGTACTAAACTCTGAACATTTTTATAGTTTCTACTCACCTATAACATCTTGGAAAATATTTTCGTCGAGTAGATCAGAATGTATGTCTGACCAGAATAAAATATGTCATTCTGTCCATATCACATTTCATCAGGTTTTCACAACGCTTTTTGAATCGGCATTGACCACTATTTGGAGGTTTCGTGGTGACATGCTTGACTGTATCGTTTCTCTGAAACAAAGGTACTTGTTTTCAGCCAATCCCTCAGCTTCCAGACTTTTCCCGACTTTCTGCTGGTTAGAATTCAGGTTCTTTGTCGCAACCTAACTACAATTATAAGGCGCCGTAGCGATACCCACAAAAGTTCATGAGATCACCTCATGAGATTCTATTGATTGCTATGCTACAACATTGAGAGTTCACGAGTAGCTCATGAGGTATCTCATGAGAAACTCATGTGAACTTGTCATGAGGTTGGACGGTTTGCTACGCCGCAAGGGATCGAACCACAAATGTGGCCGGATGACCAGTATGTGCAATTTCAGCCATCACTTCTCTCAGCGACTCTAATTTATTGGTCAATCTGATGTGTTTATGGTTTGCTACCTCTTCAGTGTGTGGCTGAACGTGTTGTCAGCTAGCGATCAAACTACAAACACAGCAGAACAGACGTGTTATTTTAATCTGATATTTTCTGATACCTCTAGACCTATAGAAGATCCCGGCACCTTCATCCCATTCTGCGTCTCCTCAAACATACGATATTTCTGTGCTCTTACAGCTCGCCGGGATGTCAGAGACGAGAAATAGTGAGGCAGAGCGAGAGACGCAGGATGGGATGAAGTGGCCGGAATCTTCTAGCATACGTACTCTGAAAAGGAATCGCATTGCACGTTTCTTAGTTCTGCTGTGTCTAACATGGACTACGCGACAGTGCATTTGACTAACAGTGTATACTGTCCGACTTATCTTCAGCTCCCAAAATTGTTTTTGTTGAATAGTTCAAAATCTAAGCCTGACCAGAAGTTTTTTCGATCACATGCTTCATCGCTTTGTTTATGTCCAAAGGCAGGTTACTGACGCTTCCCCATCAGACCGTCGAGTTTCTAAAAAATGTTTATTTAATAATACTGGTGAAATTTCATTGGTTTATAGGGTTAAACCTTGGGAGTTCATCTTGATTTTTAGCTCATGAGGTATCTGATGAGAAACTCATAGGAACTCCATTGTATTCTCTCCGATTTACCTTCAACTTGAAATTCCTATCATTCCACACGGTAAATCAGAATATATTTCTGACCAGAAAAATAAATGTTTCCTTTTCTAGTTGTAGCAGCAGTTTGCGTTCTGTAACTGGAAGATAATTTTTTAAATAAAATATTTGGGTTCGCTGAAACGGCGGTAACATGAATGTGGATCGAGATCAAAATTTGTAATTATAGTATTGTTTCTTATTATCCAAACTGTCTATGGTTTTCAATAGTGAAATTATACTCGGCTGAAATAAAACAAGAAATCGTAAAATATATCAGTTTATAAAATATATCAGTTTGTTTAGGCGTACCTCAAAGTCACACTGATTGACATTCACAGCAAAATATCATCTCGACAAAGAACGGTATTTGATGAAATTGGAATAAAGTTGGTGACTTTCCCAAGATATCCTATCTGAAAGTTGAATTCATGGTTGGGGTATGCTGTTTATGATTGAAACAAGCTCCCGACACACTATAAAAATTCATGAAGAGACGTGTTTTAAGTTCACAATTTTGTAGTGCATTACAGTAGTACTACATAAATTTTGAAAGTTCTACATAAATTTTAAAATTTTCCCGTCTGCAAATATTGAAAACTCATTGCCTTAGTATATTCTCCAGCCAGTTGCAGTTTTTCAGAACTTTCGAAATTTGCTCAAGTTCTAGACCATTTCCTGTCACGTGATTGGGGTTTGATCCTGGAATTTACAAGTGTAATAGACTGAAATAAATAAAAAAACGGTGTTAGTTGAAGTTATAGGAGTGGTAGTATCGTTCCTACTCCTCATGTGATACTAGAGTCTTACATTCTTCCCAATGTATGTCAATCAGGGCGTTTTTGAGTTCGCGTAAAACATTTATTTGACATCAAAGTTGTGAAATTATCCTAGTTACAGTTCGATTATTCCGCATAGTTCGTTGTCGAAAGTATTTTTATTTGATCTACCCTGTTGTTTATTATTTCCAATATTGTGATAGAACAAGGTGGGTGATCTTTTTCAGTTGTGGTTTGATCTACATACAGTAAGTTCTGAACAAACTGCACAGCAAACCAACATGCATAGTTGTGGCGGAGAATTTCTTCGGGAACCAAGACCAAACCGATTCATCCTATACCAGTTGGTTCGGTTAGAAACCGAACCGTTTGCTCACTCAAACCGACATGCAACCGAACCAAACACTAATGATCAGTCGATCAATTTCAGCATTAATTACATGGACTGGTTCTGTTCCACCTTTGTTGGTCTGGATTCCATTCGGTTTTAGAACGAACCAACTGTTTTGGAAAAAAATCGGTTCGATTTTGATACAGGAAAGGTTCGGGATTTGGAGATATCCCTATATACTCTTGACCTACCTTCGACTTGTGATTCTTTTCATTCAACTGGAAAAAGCCTTCTCTCTCATCAGAATATATGTCTGAGCAGAACAATGTATGCTAGCTTTTGAGAAGTTCGAAGAAATTTTGAGTTCGCGGGTCCGGCCGATGCACCAATGTGGTACTCTCCATGAAGAGGGTTCTATTCTTCATTTGTCGTAATCATTCACGATCTGTGGGTGAACTCTATCAATGTAGGAGCAGAGCATTTTCCGCGATCCTAAAAAGTGTCAGAATGAAATGAGTGTATGACAGCCACTCTAACAGCTAATCGGGTTGTTTAAACAGTTTGGCCGGATAAAAGAACAAATTTGCACCGGTTATAGTATAGGATTGTTGATCAAGTTGAAAATTTCGAGTTTACGGAAAAGTTTTCGAGTTTTTTTTTCGATTTTTTTGACGAGTTCGGATTTACCAACCCTATTATTCTAGCCCCGATAACTGTTAACTACCCACTGTGAGGTCTCATTTTTTTCTTAAACTTAACTTTTCAATTTATATTTGCTGGTTAGCGTACAAGGAAATAGCGTCTCTGAGCGATGTGTATGATCACTTCCAAAATTATCTGAAACATATCTATAAAGTTTTTAGAATGTTTCGTGTTGCAAAAATTTTAGACGAGAAACCCCCCCCCCCCCCCCCCCCCCCAGGGGGGGGGGGAGGGGGGGGGGGGGGGTTTGTAGTGTTCTCATGCCATTGTTCTAGAGTAGAGTTGTACATCGAAAATTGCCAGAAAAAGCGCTCGGCTACTCTGTGAATGCAATATACGCTGAATATATTTCCGTTATAATACGGAGAGAACTATTGAAACGGAGGCTCGTTAAATATCAACATTTGCTCAAATTTTTTCCAACTTACCTTGCCTAGAAATGTTCTTTTACTGCTACGGGACGAGAGTAGTCGAAGTGCTTACTGCTTGTGCGGAACAAAATTTGTTCTGTATTTCTGGAAATACTACTCACACTAAAATACTAATACATATAAATATAACATATTTGAAGTTCATATATGTGTGATGTATACATGAAAAATAAAACTTATGAAAAAAAAATTTAAAAACTCTACTGCGAACACTGTTGTGATAAACGTCGAGTGTACGGCAAGTCATTTCATTGCGCTATTGAATGAAAACTTTCGTTTTTGTTTTTTACAAACAACTAATTTGGGAGATAGTCAAAGGAAGGTATATAGTAAGTGTCAAATCTATAAATTTCTGTCTCTCGCCGGAATCGAACCTGCGAGCAAAATAACCGTAGCAGGGCGCTAACCACTGCGCTATTAGAGCACACAACGAGCAAGCTTTGGAGTCGAGACATGTGTGCGTACACAGCGGAAAGTGAGATATACAGTACCCTCTCGCCTTTCCGTTGGCGACGACTATAGTCGACCACATTCCTACTGAGAGTCCTACAGTAAGACTACGAAACTTAAAGTTCGTTTAAACAACGTGAATATTATCGAAATGGTTAACAATTTTCACCTCAGATTATGATAACCTATTACAAGAGGTCATTCAAATAATTTTTGACGAAGTTTAATTTTGCATTAGAAAACAGCCATTGTAAAACGCGAAAATTACTGTAGGAGTCTCAGTAGGAAGGGTGTCGACTATATGTCATGATCATTGCTATTTTTTTTGATAATTACTGTTTCAATTCGTCAACAGGGAGACCTCCGGCAATTGAAGTCGTGAAATGAACTTACCGGAAAAATAAAAAAAAGTGGGTATTCATAAGTACACATGCAAAAAAAGATTAATGAAATGTGAAAGAATAGTTAAAGTAAAAATTAAGTGAATAGCCACCTACGTTCAGTCACGTTACCTAGGAATTCCGGAACTTTTCAACTTTTCATAGTGTAAACACGAATCAACCTGAAGCTAGATGTTCATTTGTGGCGTTGACAATGACATCTACATTTCAATAATTTCCACAACTCTGAAATAGAGAAAATGAGTGAATAATTGAAATTGTGAACTTTGGAATATTCATACGTACAGCCTCGTCTTCAATACTTCCCACAACTCTAAAACAAAGTGACTTGTAGCCTGGTCGAAACTTCTAAAATGTCGTGTATAGGGGGGTGCCAAATTTACAAATATTCGTCTCTCACTGGAATCGAACCTGC
This sequence comes from Litoditis marina, assembly GCA_964036275.1. NCBI lineage: Eukaryota > Metazoa > Nematoda > Chromadorea > Rhabditida > Rhabditidae > Litoditis > Litoditis marina. Next base: position 19,295,776 of record OZ038437.1, on the reverse strand, counting down.
GAGCGAAAGAATCGTAGCAGGGCCATGAGCGCTAACCACTGCGCTACGAGAGTGCATTACCGACTTAAAGAAACCGTTTCGCTATAATCTGAGTTTCACGAAAAATTCAAAAAGCTTATAAAAGTTTCGCAATCTCTTCGAATATACCAGGAAAAACTTTCATATTGAAAATTTGTAAAATTTGCATAACATCAAGCATTAAAAAAGGGGACATGAACATTTTCACTGTGACGCAACTTGACTTGGTTTCTTTACGTCCAGATTTATTTTCATTTTGTAGTCTCTAATTGTGTTTTCGTATATGCAAGGAAGTTTTAAAAAATATTTTTGTACTTCTATAGGCTATTTGGAGCATACCCCGTACGCAACTCCCCTATCGGTGTCATTACGTAAGCCGCTTTTCTGAGCAAACGAAGCAAGATAGAGATATAAAAGTATATATTTTTGATAATGGTTTTTCATTTGCCAAATGGTCAGATTGTTAACTCACAAGTCAAAATTAGAGCGGGACGGATTCTTTAAGTATTGGAATCGAGGACATTTGTCCGCACACAGCGGAAATTGAGATATACAGAACCCTCCCACCTTTTCGTATTCGCCACTTTTTCGGAAATAATAAGCATTTTTCTCAGATTGTAGAAAGAAGAAAATGTATGTGCCCATACACATAGACAATCTGGATGCACCCCAACGTACCTTTTTAATATTTTGTCCTTGTCTACCCTTGATTCTCCTCCATATATATGAGAGTAGCTAAGCGATATTTATGATCACTTTCAAAATTATCTGAAATATGTTCGGTTATTAGTGAAATGTGAGTAGAAAAAGTTAATCAGAAAAACGTTTGAGGGCTCAGGTTGTTCTCATACTGCAACGTTTTTCGTTGGTTGTGAGAAGACAAGAATAAATGTTATTTGAAACAAAAGAGAATAAAACATGAATTTGTGCAGTTTTTCTAATAATAAAGTTTTGCGTATGCTATAAACTTCCACTCCAATCCCCAAGTAAAACTTGAAATGTACCGTATACCACCAGTCCAATCGATAGTTTCGTAATTACATTGAACATCATATAACCAGAATACCCATCCTAAATACAGCTAGCTTTGTTTTGAGGTTGAGTGTTGAGTTGTGGATAACGGAATTCAGGGTTTATGCATATATAAACAATATAAGTAATATAGAAATCTAAACTCTTCTCGAAAATTTTATTCTACACGAAGGCTTCAAAATCTCACTGTAAAAAGTCATAATTTAGTGGAAAAGACTATAATCAATAGCTCTGTAATTCGAAGAAATGGCCAGCTGCCATTGAAGACAGTTCAGGGCCTCTCGCGTCGCGCACTCTCCTTCCATCGCACACTCTCTCGCTCTTTTTGTACCAAAATAAAAAGTGAGACAGCCATAGAAAAAGTATTCAACTGATGGTATGTGAAGGAGTCTGTTCTGATCGACAAAACTTCAGCTAGAAGGGACTAACTGTAAACATGGTTACTCTCTCTCCCTCTCTCTCTCCCTGAATCTCTTTCTCTCGCTCGCTCACTCGCTCACTCTCTCTCTCTCTCTCCTTCGCGCGCTCTCTCTCTGTCTCTCTATCTCTCTCGCTCTCTCTCTCCCTCTCTCTCTGTATCTCTCTCTCCCCTTCTCTGCCTCTCCTCTTCCCCCTTTCTCTTCCTCTTTTCTCTCTTTCTCTGCCACTCCTCCTTCCCCCTTCTCTCACTCTTTTCCTCTCTTCCCCTCAAAACATGATGAAACCACTTGAGTATTCAGCAATACGTTCTACATGTCGCCACCAATGTTATATATTTCAAAATAAGCAAAGCTGAATACTAAATAGCGCTTCTAGAAGAGAATGTGAAAACCAAAAGATACGATGACGTGTTTTTTGTCAGTTTAAATAGTCGTCGCGAAACATTTGTCTCAGTTAGCTGAGAATGGTTCGGTTCGCTGTCTTGGTTGCCGTTGTAGGACTATTCCTGCTAAACTTAGGAGAGGTGAAAGCAGAATGTTTAGTAAGTTTAATACTAATAATACTAATAATATTAACATTTTTACGAAAAGTGTAACAACAAAAAAAGCTCTTTGAAATACCACAGTTGTAAGAAAGAGTTCAGTTCACATAGTGTATAAAGTACATCTGATGGACTTGTTCATTTTGAAGATGGAAGCAGAACGATTATGTGGACCAATATCGTGTCAACGGTCCTTTAAACTGCACTTGAAAATGTATTGCAGTTTAAAGGACTGAAGCGTTGGGATTGGACCACATAATCGTCCTTTTTTGAGTGCCGAGAAATAGGTAGGAAATGATATAGTGCGTGCCAAATTTATAAAGTATCCGCCCAATGTGATACTCGAACCTGGCCCAAACGTAAAGGAGGCGCAGACGCTAACCACTATACCAACTTCGTTCATAGCTACGTTGATGACAAATTGTATAGATTTGTACTTACACAGCACAAAGTGAGATACACAGTATACCCTCCCCTTAACGACAGCTATAAACCCTTGTTTTGTGAATAATTACAGTACGCATACAAAACTGTCACCTTGCTTAAGTTACCTAAAATTGTTCGTAATACTTGCAAATTCACATTCTATTGTGGTTCTCTTTTACAGAAAAGTGAGAATGTATTCAAGAAAGTATAAACGAAGTCTGAAATGTTTAAGTGTGTATAATACTATACCATTCCACTATATCATTGGAAGCTGAGGCTCAATTTTTTTTGATACGGGCGTTCTCATTCAAAAGGGGAATTATTATAAAAACAATATTAATAATATTAAACAGTATAATGCTTCATTATTGTTTTCATTAAACTATCATGTTCTTACAAGAGAAACATGTTTTTTTCCGCAGGTAGGCAACTGCTTCGAGCCTGATATGATTAACGCTCTCATCACGCGAGATGAAGAAAATCGTATATTCAGGTATAGTCATTTTCATTCGCATTGAGACTCCTACAGTATGAATTCAAAACTTTCAGCTTGTTTTAGTACCAGGTAATCAAAAAGTTGGTTAGTCATTATTTTGGGCCCAAACTTTTAGAGTATGTCTGTTTCACGCAACAATAGCCCTCTACACTAAGATTGCAAATCCTCCAAGTACATTTTCATCTTGTAGGTATTATAAATAATTTAAACTTTGTGATTTTGTTTTCTACATTGGTTACTTCAAGCACAGAGAACAGTGAAGCTAAAAGTCTGTTTGTTGGGTAGATAAATTTCCTTGAATACTCGAAAGATTATTGTAGAAAGTCACCGACTAGTAAAACGGAGTATAGTAGTAAAGGTGCAGAGGGAGAGGACCCTACAAAAATTTGAACAGAATACAAAAAGCCCAACATATCAAACTTTGACCTGGAAGTTTGAGCATATTACTGTGAAGGGTGACAAGTGGGTGGAACAAACTATAATTCAGTCCCACGTTGTATTCTACATTCGGAAATTTTCCTGATATAAAAAACTTGAACAGACGCTCACAATTCCTACTGTAAAGTTCACGTAGGACTGAAAATGACTACATAAATAAAAATAGTACAAAAATGTGCTATAATGGGTGCGTAATTTATGAACTTCTGTCTCTCGCCGGAATAGAACCTGCGAGCAAAAAATTAGTAGCAGGGCGCTAGCCATTGCGCTATCAGAAAACATGACAAGCAAGCTATAGTTCGTTTCACCCATCGATAGTAGTCAGCCATGCTGGCCGAGCGCACCCTATATTGCAGGCAATTGATCTGGCAGCTTGCCATTCTTTTCATTACAAATAAAAACTCGTAAAGTGGTCATTTTAGGATTTTTGCAATTTTTTTGTTCTCAAAAGGTTACCACATAATCGAGGAGTAATTCAAACAACTTTTTGTGCGATAAAACTAGCTTTCAAAAACGGTCAGAGAAGATTTTGGATATCACTGTTTCTATTTTTGGCCATCATACTCGGATGGCCGGCTGCTTGTGGGCGCAGCGCCACCGATCAGAGCTGAGTTCGATACCCAGCTTATGCAACAATTTTGATTAGGCTGGTCGCTGTTGGAAACATTGCCAACTTTCCATACACAATTGACTTCGCCCACTAAAATGTACTGTAACTGGCTTCTATCGATGGTTGAAACGAACTATATGGAATCGAAGCGATGCGTGCGTACACAGCGTAAAATGGGATATAAAGTACCCCCTGCCTGCCCGTCGGCGACAACTATAATGTATGTATACAATAATTAATTACAGAACAATTGACATTGAAAGGAAATATCATCAATATCACCTGAGTCGCGCTGAAGCTAATAACGCGGTTGGACATACTGACAGAGGTTGGTTTTATTAAAATTTGGTGGTTTTTCTAAAACAAAATCACACGTTCTTATCATCAAATAAACTAAGGTTGTAACTGTAGAGAGTGCCATAATTTTGGTTGTACTTTTATAAGGGCACAGGCCACAATGTTTCGATTCCGAACCAAAAGCAACGAAATCAAACAAAAACACTGAGATAGACACGTTTATATCGTATAGGTTCACATTGAGGAGATCGAACCCTATAGATCCATAGAGAGTCAAAGGATGAAAAAATGCTTCTTTCAGGTTACGTTGGTTACTACGTGAATGCAAGTATCTACAATGCTTTGAAACCAGTTTGCCCGGAACTTCGGAAGGCTCAATTAATCCAATGTGAGAAGGCTAAATTTGTTGTGCTAAAAACGAAAAAAAAACTACAAAATAAAACAATTACAATTTCTTTATGTGCGGCTGCGAGCATACTGTACCTCACTTTTTCGCTGTGTCGGAACTATAAACTGTCATACTCTGAACGTAATGAACTGTTACTGTCTGCTCAGTTTTTGAGTCTCACATACACGCATCGGTTTTTGAAAGTCGCAACGCACTTTTTTATACTTAGAATAGAATACAATAGAATATAGTCGTCGCTAACAGAAAGACGGAAGGGTACTGTATATCTCACTTTCCGCTGTGTACGCACACATGTCTTCGATTCCAAAGCTTGCCGGTTATGTGCATTAATAGCGCAGTGGTTAGCACCCTGCTACGAATATTTCGGCGCGGGTTCGATTCCGGCGAGAGAAATTTTTTTATAAATTTGGCACCCACTAGACATCGGTTTTGATAGATTGTAACGCACTTTTTTAATACTTACTAGAACAAAATTTTATTCGCGATTAAACACGTGACTTTACTTGGCAGCACCATTTCGCCACATATCTCACGAGAATGAGGAAAGAAATAGCGTATGTTAGAGGAGACGCAGCTTTATGAGAGAGTGACCATGCTGGTGCAAGCGGCGTCTGATTTGATTGTTTTTTCTATCTTGGATTACCGTTATTCCCAAGTAAATAAGCAATGCTTCGATCTTTGCGCAATAAAATTATTATTTTTATTTCAAACATTTTCAGATGAGTTCGAGCCGAAACTCAGTTATTTCTCATTGAAAGAAGGCTCCGCGACGAACTGGAAACCTAAGGGCTCCTTCTATTGCGCACCCAGGTACTACTGTCGTCTGCGTCTCTCTGATCTACACACTCTCTCGTTGAGAACGCTACAAAATTGGCTGGTCCTTTGGCTGGGAATTATCTGTAAGATACGATCGCGCTGTTTTTTGCAGTTGGTCGGCTACAAGAGCGAGAGAGCGTGGAGGTCAATGAGACCACAGACAGGCTAGAACATTCTGCTCTGATTTCACAACTGAGAACTATCGTTGAACTGCTTTCACTGTAGGAGTACATGCACGACGAATGAGACACTATTGCTGCACTAGTGGGGGGGGGGGGGGTGAAAGTAAAATATATATCGATCGCAGATATATTTCAGAGAAGGCTACTGTGGAGCAAACTATGAAATGGTACAAATAAATTCCAGGGAGGGTAGCGGTTGTGAGTTTTAATTCGTTCATCCGACTCTCGAAGAATGACGATAATGTGGACCAATATCGTGTCAACGGTCGTTTAAACTGCAATTGAAAATTGTATTGCAGTTTGAATAACTGAAGCGTTGGGATTGAACCACATAATCGTCCTTACTTGTAGTGAAGTTGATTTAAAAATCACAATAAAAGACTTTGCACTTTTGGTACTCAAAGGGCTGTGACCGTTTGAGTTCAAGAAGACGCCCCACTGAGTTGAGGACTTGGGTTTCCACCTGAGGGAACTTATCTCAGGTCTTTGTAGCTCAAGGGGATTTATCTCGAGGCCTGAGGGAACTCATCCCAAGTCTTTCAATAGAACAGCTTGTTCAATACAAGTTTATTCCCATAGACTATGTTACAATCTAGAGGCCGCCTTTTGCGAACCTAGCACATACACACATAATATATATAGGGGCGGGACGGGACGGTATGCGATGCAGTGCAGACGGCATGACGCATACCAGAGAGAGAAATGTTAGGAGAGCTTAGAGATACAGAGTGACTAGATCAATACCTTATAATAGATATAGGTTGAGAATACCTATTGTATTCACAACAGCACTGTATTGTTTTTGAATTCCGAGTTTTCAAAGTTACGGGGCCGCTTGAAGATATGAGATATGAGACAATTCAATTTTTTTTGTACGGTAGGTTCAAATTCTCCAATCGTGGGTCATCTATAATTCAAAATAATGTATAAAAGTATACAAACTTCGTAACATGTGAAAGATCCCAATGAGCAGTTTCCCACTTGCACCGGGTTTGATTCGTCTTTCCGCTCCAGTCCTTTAAACTGCAGTAAACTTTTCAATAGCAGTTTAAAGGACCGATGTCACGGGATTGGTCCACATGATCGTCCTGCTTTAAGACGATCGTTCATTGTTCAAAAATCTTCTCGACAAACATTGAACTTTACATTAAAAAGCAGTCCCCGGCATGTGAAATATGTACTGTAAGAGTTTCAGTGGTAATTATGTAAACTATGCTTTGTCATGTTATTGATTTTTGTTTTGATAGTATTGATTTTTCTCTCGTTTCAGTTGATGACTACCTGGTTCCAATCTCTAACTATGAGAGAATCACAGCCCTTTCTGACGAAGTTCCGGAGTACGAGGATGAAATCAATAGATCGATTTGTTGGATTTGGAAGTGATCTACCAATCGATCGATCAATAAACAATCAGTAATTTTCTCAAAGGGCTTTTTTTGCTGGTTTTTAGTTTTGCAAATAGAAAGATTTCCGATTTTTTCACATGTCGAAAATTTGTTGGAAAATCCACTCTGAAGCGTCGTATAGTGCGCTTAATTTCTACTCCCACTCCTATAAGACTCGTTCGAACTTTACAGTGTTTGTTTAAAATTAAACTTTGTTGAAACTTTTTCGAACTCAAAAATAGCAAATCATTCCCGTTATCTGAAAGAAGTCAAACTAGCTATACTGTACAACTGTAGAAAAAGTATTCAAATATCCGAAACGAGCTCGGAATAATGTCCCGACCCGGCCCGGGATATTTCTTGCGGGAGATTTCTCAAAAATTGACCCCAAGTCGACCGGAATCAAACTACAGACACAGAAGTTTGGGACAGAATTACAGAATGTACCAAGTGGGTGGCTGGCTTTGAGGTGCGTTTTCTGGTCTCATCGAAAATCCCTATAGTTTACCACTCTACTGAACTAATTCTCCGTTTTTGTGAAACAGCGAAATTTACGAAACATTATCCTACTTCTGAATTCAGCAGTGCCTAGCTGTCGTTACTTATTGTGTTATTTAATTCAGAACAAGTGAAACTGAATTTCAAACAGTATTTCTATTTTGTGAAAGCTTTTCATGTAAAGAATGTACGAAATAAACTGAGCAGCGTGTAAGATGACGTGTTCTTCGTTTGTTTAAATAGTCGTCGTGAAACATTTGGCTCACTTCGCGAAGAATGGTTCGGCTCGATGTCTTGGTTGCTGTTGTCGCATTCTTTGTAGTGAGTCTAAATAACATTCTGAATCACACTTTTTGTGTAGGTTAATACAAATACAGTTTTTCTGAGAGCAAAGAGGCGCTGGTATACTGTAAGCATCGTTATTGAATGTGGACGTAAATCATACACTCCTCATAGAATTATAAACTTGCATTCCCATCCCAGCCACTTTCGTAGCGGTCTTGACGAGAGAAAGTTCCGATTATAGTCGTCGCCCACGGAGAGGCGGGAGGGTACTGTATATCTCACTTTACGCTGTGTACGCACGTGTGTCTCCGATTCCAAAGCTGGCCGGTTATGTTCCCTAATAGCGCAGTGGTTCGCGCCAAGCTGCGAACGTTTTGCTCGCAGGTTTCGGGGTTAGGCAGGAATTTATAAATTTGGCACTCACTATAAAGAGACGCAGGCAGCGTATCTGAGCTTCACTTAACCAATACACTTCCTCACTTTTGTAGCCAACGATCAAACTACAACTGAAGCCTCTTGTCCCTCTCTGATATGAGTAATAACAATTACAGTAACCTAATTTAATAAAAAATAACATTTCTCAATTTCAAAGAAGGAGGATTATGTGGTCCAATCGCAACGGTTCAGTCCTTTTAACTGCAATACATTTTTCATTTGGCAGTTTAACGGACCGTTGATATGGGATTGGTCCATGGTATCGTCCTATTTTAAATTTAAAAAAAAACTCTGAACACTACATATTATTATAATATTTATTATTGAAATTAGCCCAACATTCTAGTTCATTCTAGGGTGGAGCTAACTGCTTCACACCGGAAGAGCTACGAAGTATCATTGTGGAGAACGGAGACCGTCTGTACAGGTATTTTACGTTGTTTACATTGAATAATACACAGTTTATAATCAAATAAACAGAAGTAGATCAAATACAATAAAGTTTACTACAATGAAGCCATTACATAAATGAACTAGAAATATTAGACACTATCTATGGAGTTAATTATTGATTAAGTAAAAACTTCCACCCATGATGGAGTTCTCAGGAAAACTATGGTTGTTCACCATTAAGCTCGTCATGTGACTGAAATACACTTTTCCAAAACACATGTTTTCTGTGAAAGATAACTCAAAGTTTTATTGACGCGCTTCAAAGTTCCAATGCAAACGAACCTTGAGACTGCCTGCGTCTCATCGACCTCCGTGCTCTCTCAGTTTTGCCCATCGAACTGAAACTCTCACTTATTGACCCTATTATGTGACGCGGGTTGTCTGAAATACGAGATATGGAATTTGAATGGACGATTAAGTTCTCAATCGATAATCATATTCACATTCCATAATTAAGGAGGCAACTCCTGATTACATTACAACCACCGAACCGTTTACAGATCATACGACCCAAAAGCCCGAATGCACGGTTATCATCTCAGTTTGGCAGACGGTGGAGACCCAGAGTACATAGGTCAGTTCTGTGGTTGTTGATCAAGTTTGAAATTTCTATTTTTCGAGTTATAGCGTGTAGGAAAACTTCGAGTTTTGAGTTCAACTTGACTAAACAATACATTGGTGGAGGAAAAACTAGCCGCGGGATAACGCTGCAGCGTTGGCGAATACAGGAATACGGCTGAACTTTGCTGAACATTCGTGACTTACTAGAAAACCGCGAACTTTTGGTTTTCAGCTCATTCTGCTCAGGAAACACCGATTTGTATGGCAGTTCAGTACATTATTCCTGATCTGTCTGACCTGGCGGCGTAGCAATCCGTTCAACCTCATGCGAAACTCATTTGAGTTTCTCATGAGAATCTCATGAACACCTCATGAGCCACTCGGGAACTTCTCATGTTGACGCATAGCAATCAGTATAATCTCATGAAAAGTTTGTGAGATGCTGCTCATGAGGTATCTCATGAGATTGGCGTGGTATTAATACCGCGCCTGTAATTAAATCGTGTTTTGTATTCACAAAACAGGTTTTTTTAGATAACTTTAGAACATTTGTTTTATTTACGATTGTAAAAACTTTTACAGATACGATTGGCTACTACGTGAATACCACTGCGTTCGACCTGTTCAAGCAATCATGTCCTGAACTTCAAAAGGCTCAAATACTTAAATGTGTGGATGATTCAACTATTTTGCATGACAAAACGGTGTAACTTTTAGCTTGATCAATAATCAGTTCGTAGAGATAGTATTCATTATTCTTAGTTTATTTATTCATTTTTCCAATAACGTCACTTCTTGTGATTATGATAATTTATGATTATTATACTTATTATGATTATTATACCAATTATGATACTTATTATGATTATTATACTTGTTATGATACTTATTATGATTATTATACTTATTATGAAACCTATTTTGATCATTCTACTTTACTTATCATGATACTTATTATGATTATTATACTTATTCTGATACTTATTGTCATAAACTATTATCTTCAGACGGGTCGGTGCCAGAAGTGACTGCTATAACCACCCAGATACTCCCAGAAGAACTCGGCGGTTGGCAACTGAAAGAATCGTTCTACTGCGCCCCCAAGTACGTTCATAGTTGTTGCTTACAGAAAGACGGGGTACACTGTATATCTCACTTTCTGCTGTGTGAGAACACATGTATCACATTTTTCAACACCGTTGGTATAAGATCAGTTGGTATTGTGGTTAACGTCCGCGTCTCCCTGCTTTGAATAGAGCAAACCCTGTAGGTTCTCGTATGTCGTATTCAACCTAAGCCCTTGTCCTTAGAGGAGTCACTCATTCCCAAACAAGCTTGAAGGCATACACCTGGTAGTTCAGGAAAACTGTGAAAGTAGCAATTTTTCTGTTTTAGAACAAACTGTGCAGCGAATGCAAAAAAACATTTTGTTCTCTTCAGTTTGACCTTCCCTGTACTAGTTGACGTAGGAATGGAAAGAACTACAATTTCAGAGCCGGTTACTGCGGTGCAAACTACGAAATGGTGGAAATACAAACAGTGAAGCGCGGCGCCGGCCGTGGGTTTCATTTAATAACAATAGATTAGTTCCACAAAATCAAACATGTTATCTAGTAGACATACACGAGAATGACTTCATTGGGTGCCAAATTTGTAAACTTCTGTCTTTCACCGTAATCGAATAACCACTGGCTTGTTTTGGAATCGAAGGCAAACGAAGGCACAAAAGCTTGTTTTGGAATCGAAGGCATGTGTGCGTACACAGCGGAAAGTGAGATATACAGTACGTCCGCAGTTCAGGTGATTCTCGCTTACTTTACTGTTAAGAATTATATATTCCGTATAAGTAGATTATTCTATATTCCGTTTGTGCTCACAGCCTTGAATATTTATTATGTCTCTTTCTGGCTCGGATGTATTTCTCAACTTGTAATTTGCGAATGCGAATGAACTCACTATTTAAGAAAGAGGCACATTAGAATATAAAACCGAGAAATCTATAAAATCTCAGTTCTGAATTGGTCTACATTTTTGAAAGCAGCAATATCTTTATATATGATAATCCATTATTTATCTGCTCTAGTAAAATGTTGATGAGTATCACTGAGAATGTTTCTATCCTGAATGTTTTATGCAGAAGTACATCTTAATTGTAATTCAATCACAATACACAATTTACGTCACTATTGGCTAAGCTAAACCTATGAATACCTGAACCAATGACCAAATAAGGAAAGACACGTGTTCAATCGCGTTATAGTGGTCGCAAACGGAAAGGCGGTAGGGTACTGTATATCTCACTTTCCGCTGAATACGCACACATGTCTTTGATTCCAAAGCTTGCCGGACATGGGCACTTATAGCGCAGTGGTTAGCGCCTTACTGCAAATATTTTGCTCACAGGCTCGACTCCGGCGAGAGACAGTAATTTATAAATTTGGCTCCACTATGAACACTATATTCTATTCTATGAATGTTCTCCTGACCTACTGTATTTCTAGTTTGGTCCCAGTGCACTTCAGGTTTTTAAATACAATTGAGATGCACATCAAACTGATGATAAAACGTTTCACACACAACGCTGGATCCCACCTTTTTCATCTTTCTAACTGAAACATCAATTTATCGATTTATTTTTATCGATTTTCAGACACTGACATTCTTATTCCGATTTCGATAAACGAGAAGAAGGCTGTTCTTTCCGACAGCATTCCCGACTACAAGAACGAAATCGAGAGGTCGATTTGTTGGATTTGGAAGTGATCTACTCCGATCGATCAATCATTTTATTTTCGATATTTTGTAGTATTAGAAGTGAACAGGTTATGTCTAAAAGCTTTTTATTATTTTTCATTTGTCCACACACTTCTGGAAAGTCTACTGTTGAGTGTCCGCATTCGGAGTTTTCAATAATATTTAATGCTACAAACTCGAATTTCGGTAAAACGTTTTCGGACTCAGTAGCGTACCAGTCACGTTATTTGAAATGAGTCAAAGTTCGAAAGTTATACTGTACGAATAAAAGGAAAATATCTAACATGTACCATAAAATGTACTCTAGTGCTTCAAAGGAAATACATTAACACACATTTTCACTAAACATTGGAAAATGTATGTTGCCTTCTCCAAACTAACACGTTTAATCTATGCTAGAAAAGGACGCTGTTTTTCACGGGATTTATTCCCATTCACAGCATTAGTTTCAGAGAATGACTGAATTTGGGTTGTAATGTGGTGTTTAAGAGGGGACAAAAAGGAAAGTTAATATGAAAGAGCTGCTCAAGAAAAACTGATATATACAAATTTCAATCCAAACTAACGAACCTATTCTGCATAGGGTTCACATGCTTCAGCCTGTTTCGGCGCGCGCACCGTCAAGTTTAGGTACCCCGAGGTACCTCAACTAGCTTTCCATTCTGCCCTCCTTTAAGCACAGTAGAGTTGCCAAGAATTGACCTACGCACCGGAATCGAACACAAACACAGGAGTTTGGAGCAGAATATAGGGTCGTCCACTTTCCTGTGCGTTATCTCGTTTTTCGCAGAAGACCTTCATGAGTTCAGCATTCTTTCCAACACAATATCTGTATTCTTACTGGTGCAAAATAAATATCATGAATCATCATGAACCTACTTCTACATTCAGCAGTGCCTAGCTGTCGTTATTTATTATGTTATTAAATTCAGAACAACTGAAACTGAATTTCAAACAGTATTTCGGTTTTGTGAAAGCTTTTCATGTAAAGAATGTACAAAATAAACTGAGCGACGTGTAAGATGACGTGTTTTTTGTCAGTTTAAGTAGTCGTCGTGAAACATTTGTCTCACTTCGCTAAGAATGATTCGGTTCGCTGTCTTGGTTGCAGTTGTCGCATTCTTCGTAGTAAGTTCACAGAATTTCTGAAATGAACATCTTGTTAGGAACTTACAAAGAGAACTAAACAGATCAAATTAGATGAATTGAGCTAGATCAGTCGAAGAAATGAAGCGCTAAAATATTGTAAACCGTTAATATAAAAAGTAAACTCTACTCTCTACATACATGGTTCATTTTCACCACTCAGAAAATCATCAACCACCTGCTCCGACAAAATAGCCTGAAAGTTGAGGAAACTTAGGCTGTCTTAGACAGTCTGCGTCTCATCGACCTCCATGCTCGCTCACTTTTGTAGCTGGTCGATCAAACTACAACTCTAACCTTCATATTCATTTCAGGGAGAGGTTACCTGCTTCGCACCGGAAATTTGGAAAAATATGGTTACTCAAGGGGGAGATCCTCTCTTTAGGTATAGTTATCATCGTTACCAGTGAGACATTGGCAGCGTGCCAATAAACATTCCGGATTGGTTATCCCCATCAAATTTGGAGAACGACCAAAAAATTCAATGTCAAACATAATGTTTTAAGATTTTCAGACAATAGTAGTTTCTGTAAGTGATTGTTCTTTCCTGTTACTTTGTGTCGGCTAAAACCACCTTCAGAAACGTACTTTTTGGAAAGAGATTTCACTAGAATTTTCATTAACACGCTTTGAAGTTTCATTGCAATTAAGTGTCACCGGCACACCACTTGTCGAAAAAAAAACGTGATAAGAGAAGCTTTAATCAAGAATAAAGTTTGAATAGATGATTACTTTGACCAAAATGTGTTACAGATCGTTTGATCCAAAATCCAAAATTCACCAATATCATGTCAGTTTCAAAGATGCCCACAACTCTGGCGAAAACAAGATAATAGGTTGGTTTCAAGAAAATTTTGCGAAATATTGGGAAAAATTGTACCATTTTCGTACTTTTTTTGTAATTTACACTTTTTTTCAGAAATAAACATTTATTCTAATATTTCATTATTCAAACATGAACACTCTGAGAGCAACAGTAAATCTATCTTAAATCAGGGTCAAAATACTCGTGTGGCGCAACTTTCACAAAACGCATAAATAGCCCACCTAATTCAATGAGATGCAGACAGTTTCTGCTAGTCTAAGTCTCTCTGATCTGCAAACTGACTACGCTTCCGTCTGAGCTCAAGATTTCAGCATTTCACTTAGAAAACACCATATTGCACAATCGCTCTATTCGACCTTTTGTTTCGTATATGTAAAATGATCAAATTACCGTTGTAGTTAGAAGGTCAGTTCTAGAAACATATTCGTCCCCGACGAATGTTGTAGGAAAACAACGGAATTATACTAAAAGTACATCTGGACAGAGCAACATGCTTTGCAAATAGGGTACGTTGTAACTCCAAAAACCGGTCAACACACTTTTTACAGATAGTCTCGGCTACTACATGAATGCCACTGTGTACAATGTATTGAAGAGTTACTGTCCCGCACTTCACAAGGCACAAATACTAACATGTGAGAGTATAGTTATTTTCATTCCATGCATAGAAAACTGTCCTACATTTGACCTACCTGTAAAGTCCAATTTCGCAAAAAAAAATCTTAAAAAAAACACAACACATCCATCAGAAAGAAGTTCACTAAATAGGCACCGTAACGCGGGAAACTTTCCTTTGAATAAAATCAAATGCATGGCTTTATCTGTGAAATTTTGGAAGTTTTAGAATGTTGGACAAATTTATAGAGATGTATCTATAATCCTTCCTTTAATAAATCTACAAATATTAGTTTCAGACAAAACTGAGCCGAAAGTGAGCACTATTCACACGCGTTCAGTCAAAGCTGAAGGTTGGGAGGTCAAAGGGTATTTGTACTGTGCACCGAAGTGAGTAAAAGATCAAACTACAATCTATACCATAAGGGATTTAACGACGAAACGATGCAATCAAACTTAACCAAAAAGTTCAATTTAATATGAGAAAATTAGCTTCTCTTTCTTTAATTGATTCAATTGTATATTATAACATGTGTTTGAAACACATGATTCATTGACTCAAACTCTAGCAACCCAAAAACATTTACATATTGTTTTTCTAACATCTAGATTGTAGTTTGATCTAGTTCCACAATAGAGACTGTGGCTCCACCAAAAGGGGCCAAACTTCCAACACAACAGGGTATAGTTCGCACATTTCCCAACTGGACTTGGGCAGCTTGCCAACGAAATTTCAAGGGAGTTTTTGAACATGTTGAAATACTTCAAAACAATTGGAATTCATGTGGAGGGGTTTTTTTCCTTAGTTACAACTCGTATTCAGGAAAACTTTCTGTAAAATATATGTTTACTCTAAATAACAGTCTTTCAACGTTTTTGGCACGCTGCCAACGAGTCGAGTTGGGAAATGTGAGCACTATAGATCATGTATCGGGCTGATCAGTTGTACTTTGGTATGGAAGCACCGCACAACTCCCGGCGGCGTAGCGATCCCCACAAAAGTTCATGAGATCACCTCATGAGGTATTAGCAAGAGCTTCTCATGAGATGATATTGATTGCTGTGCTACAACATTGAGAGTTCACTAGTAGCTCATGAGGTATCTCATGAGAAACTCATATGAACTTCTCATGAGGTTGGGCGGTTTGCTACGCCGCCCGGAAAGGGTGACCTAATGAAAATATAAGCATCATTTGCACTTGAGAACTTTAGAAAATCCGAATTAACATTTTTCCAAAAAAATAATGGTACTTAAATGTTGGTTTGTTCATAATGTTTAGGAGGTATCAACAATCATTCATTAAAAGCTTATTTTGTTGATGGCTTAAACATAGTGAAATATATGGAGTTTCTAATGATAACATCGACTTTCTAACAAAGCGTCAAATCATTGAATGTGGTTAGAAAAATCCATTTTCTCACGAAAATGAGTTTTTAAAATTAGTACTGTAATAGACCGCGTTCGAATGAAAGAGACTATATCTTCAGAGCCGGTTACTGCGGGGCCAACTACAAAATGGTGGAAATACACACAGTGAAGGGCGCCGAACGTCAGTTTTACTTGGGATCAAAGATCACTTCTGATTTGTAGTTCGATCCTGATATTTACTTTGATCATACGACACAGAAGTAGATCAAACTACAAACACATCAGTGCAGACCAATGTCTATCTCGAAACGTAAACTCTCCTGAGCAACCCCTATAATACGTGAAATGAAAAAGCATCATAAAAACTCAGAAAACTGTTCCTTTCAAGCAGAGTACTGCGGACTGCAAATATGTTTTCCGAAAGGGTTGAATGATAATACAGGAAAATTTCCCTTTCTCGTTGTTTCTGGTCTTGCTATACCAACATGTCGAAATCTGCCGGAAACTTCAACAAATGTATAGTCTCCACCTTTTTTACTTGGACGCCTACAGTATGCAATCGAAATATCTAGTGATCACTATCAATAAGTCACAGAGAAAGGCGCAGGCCATAACGGTGAATGTTGGGCTGTTTTTAGTTTGTAGTCGATTCAGCATTACAAACGAATTTGGATACGAATCAAACTACAATTCAGAACGGTTCACGCACTAAAGTAGATCATACTTTTCTCACTTAGTAACTGAAAGACCTTTTGTTGATATAGTTTCATCGAATTTCAGATGCTGATATTCTTATTCCCCGTACAACTGAAGAGCGAAAATTGATCCTTTCTGAAAATATTCCCGACTACGAGAATGAAATCAATAGATCAATTTGCTGGATATGGAAATGATCTACCTATCTATCGATCAATCAATAAACATTTATTGCATTCTGTAGGCAGCTGATCAAATACACACGTAAAACTTGTTGTGGTTAACCGTGTTAATACAAGTATATTGTATTTTATATCATAGAACAGCTTCAATTTTCTTGTTTTCCTCGACTTTTGTAAAACACAGCAGAATTCAAAGACGCTCCATCACAGGATGTATAATTCATTAAAAAGAAAGGAAAAATAAGGATATATACATGATGTTGGGTCACGTTTTACCGCTTCATGAATTCACGTGGCTATTCTAGTATGAAACTTTTCCTCTTAAACCCGAGAGATTTCACTATAAACACACACATCTTCACATTTTTACACGAAAACATCTCGTAAAACGAATTTTCATTCTGCTAGAATACAACAAAATGGCGTGAGAGAAAAAAACTAGGCAAAAATAAAATTTTGACGATATGATAAATGAATACAATCTACTATATAAAAGGCTCTGATAAACTCTGGAGAAAACATGAGGTGAGGATATTATGTTCTATGTTTGAGCCTGAGATAACGCGAAAAATGACAAAACTATGCAGAGAACGAAAAGAACAAAAACTGAAACTAGCATAAGTAATGCAACTTGGGAGAATTAAGCTCAGTGATTGTAAAAGATGAGAACAAAAGTAGGGAGCGAAAAACTACAGTTATTAATGATGACTACACAACAGCAATATAATGCAATGATCAAGACAACCATTATGTAATATCTAGTCTAGTTGCGGACTCAACAATAATGGCTTGTGAATGAGGGCTAGATAGCTTAAGAGCACAACAGGAAGTGAAAAAAAGTGATGAGAAAAGGTAGATGCATAGCCAAGACAAAGTGGGGTATAAAGTATGAGGAATACACTACAGTTCTCATTCAGTTTAGATTAGACTACCATTCAACTAACACAACTGATTTCACAAAGACACAATCTTATCACTACCATTCGCACACCTAAACCACATGCAAGCAGTAACAAATGCGTGCATTTTACAACTGTCGAGACTATTCAACTACCAATCAACTTGGTGAGAATAGAGCACAACTTGAGCAAATGACAAACTCTAGAGCATGATCAAATGACTGGTGAATGAGCAATAAATGAAAAAGTAGTCAAAATCTTGAGATGAACAACCGAAAACCTTGAAACATGAAGCTAGGAATGATGAGTTGCAGCCTTATGACTTATGACTACGAACCAAAGTACAACAGCAACGAGATCTCAGGAAAATAGTAACTGGATGCTATCAACTCTGAAGAACACACTTTCAAGAGTGTTTGGCATGAGAGTATATAAGATTTGAGATATGTTAGCTGAACACACCAGCCAAATAGAATGATCAACATGGGTCAATATCAACATGCAAACTCAAAACACACCAGTAAAGACCACAGAACAGTGATTATGAGCGAAAGTTATGGCGACAATGACAACCACCACAAGATACAAGCAGGTGACAATGACAAACAGGAATGTCACTTGTCACACCAACGAAATCAACACCTACTGTGACTTTCTTTCAAGTTTGGCGCATTTCTGAGTGACAACGGCTGGTTGCGTACTGTTGCCAGACGGTTCACCATCTTTGAACGCCTGCTTCATGTGCTCGAGTAGAGTAGTCAGAATATCACTGTAATTTTAAAAAAAGGTTGTAGTTTGATCTGGAAACATGTCATTGCTTACAAATGTAGACCAAAAGGTAACGGAATCAAACTACAAATACAGCGGAATAGGGAAACATACACCCGTGAGGTCAGCTTTGGGGAAAATTGAAGTATCGCCCCCCACTTTAGTTGAGTCCCCCTCCCCCGTAGCACTTCAACCCCCCCACCCAAGCTAAAACCTGAAAATCTAGGAGAGGGGGGGGGTCAAAATTCAACTTCGACATTTACTATTTACCCCCCACTTGGGTCGGCGGGGGGTAGAACTTCAATGGTGGGGGGTCAAACTTCAACGAGTGGGGGGCCGGGGTCAAACTACAATTCCCCAAACGCAATACAAATTCAGAAAGGTGGGGGGGGGGGGTAAAAAGTCAATGTTCCCAATGAATGAATTACAACTCCTTACACACCAGTTCGCAGTGACTACTATTAAAATAACCGTTTCTGCTACTAATAAATGAAACTACATTATTTGTAACATATTGTAACCAAAAGAAAGCTAATTTTCCGATCTTCCCGGAAAGAGAGCTCGTTTTCGATATATTTTGGCTATTCGCCCATTTTAACTGTAGTATAACTTACTTATTGTCCTCGCCATAGACTCCATAATCTACCGAGCTGCAATCAACCTCCCCGGACCACATATCGCATAGAGAAATCAACACGTCATCTGCAAAAATCGATAATTATGAAACATTTGACATACTAAATGGTTACTTATAGGGGGTATACCACTAGTAAAACGGCCAGGCCCGTTTTTAACTGCGTGTTAGTCGCGACAGCTTGTCGAACTTGCGTCTCTCTCATCAGATATGTGGTGGGAGTACTTAGCCTTACTCCCTCGACTCTTGAAGGTGTCCCAATCCCAATTGACCAAATCAGCTGATGTATTTTCTGATTTTGAATTGGTAACCTAACCGGTTTTTGGTTACCTTTTTCAGGGCCAATTCTACAACTAACCGGGTTTTTAGGTAACCTAACCCTTTTTTGGTAACCTCTTTTTCAGGTTACCTTGGTAGGTAACCTGGAAGTAACCTGAAACTAAAATCCGGTTACCGTTCAAACTAACGGTAAAAAACACATTTTGCGTTAGAAAAACAGGTAACCGGTTTTTCATTTCAGGTTACCAACCGGTTACCTACTGAGGTAACCTGAAAAATAGGTTACCAAAAAAAGGTTAGGTTACCTAAAAACCCGGTTAGATATAGAATTCACCCTTTTTCAGGTTAAATAAAAAACCGGTTACCTGTTTTTCTGACGTAAAGTGTGTTTTTTACCGTTAGTTTGTACGGTAACCTTACTTTCAGGTTACCCACCGGTTACGTATTGAACCTGAAAAAAGGGTTACCAAAAACCGATTAGGTTACCAAAAAACCCGGTTACATATAGAATTGGCCATGATGGCCTGAAACTTGAAAGTATATGTCAACTCACTTGTACTAGTGGTGAGAATGTTCTTAGCCGACATAGAATCCCCCCAGTGCATCGGATCATTTTCCTTCTCTTGCATTTTTCCCGTGACATCGCAAGTCATTACAATGCCCTGTAATTCATAAATGTATGAAAAATCACGATGCTCAGAACGATTGGCGCCAGTTTTCTGCGATTGGCCAGTTACAAAAGCGAGAGAGTGTGGAGGTCAATGAGGCCGCAGACATCTGCGTATCTTTGATATACACACTCTCTCGTCTGGGCCGCTATAAGAGCGGTTGGCCAATTGGCTGAGAATTGTCTGAGTTTTGATCAATTTGAGGAACGAACGAGAGGGTAAAAACCAAAACTTCAGTCCCATCCTTTTCTGAATTTCCCACGAGACCAAAACTAGTTAGAGAAAAAAGAATCACAGTCTTGCTCAGAAGCACTGGCTCCATTTCAAAGAACCATTCACTCTGAATCTCCTTTCTCAATTAGTTATATAATACAGTTTTAGTTCTGTGTTATGGTCTACATCGTTCCTACTGATCCACGTACAGTACACATTCGATCTTACCAACAACTGCTTCTAACTGACACTTAGCCGAACATTTTCCGGACCACTATTTGCAATAGGAAATCAATAAAAGCCAAAAATGTTCATCTTTTTGATGAGATTTACGTAATTTAAGCTCCATTGAAGTTTTGTATTCCTATGTAGCAGGCTCAATAGGAATCAAATATACTTATTATATTACTAATATGTTCCTAGTGGCCGGTCTCTAAAACATACAAGTTGTGACTACTCTAACAAGGGGATATAAATTCCGATATTGGCAAGAAGAGAGACCGTCGTTCAAACTGTTCTGACTATTACCGTAGTGTACACTCACTTCAGAAAGTACAGTCCTCGGCAGTACCAGTACTTGACAGGCTATTTCGTGGACATCTTCGGTCGACTTGGCGGTGGCCATAGGAGCTCTACCAGCTGCCAAATCCTTTGCTCTTAGCATCCTCTCTTTCTAGAAATAGAATACAATAGATTTAGCCGCGATTTAACACGTGACTTCCACATAGTAGATGGCACTCCGAATGGGTAAATGGAGAGAAGAGTTCAGAGAAAAAAACTATGGTTATCCTGTTACGCGCACATAGTTACATACAATTTAACACGGCTGGACGACGGTGATTGAACCAAATAGTTTAAGGGGCAGTAGTTACTTTTGAAGATACTTTACGGTCCCCATTCCACCAACAAAGACATAAAACAACCCAATCAAACCCTGTATTGGTTGTATTAGAATGAATAAAGTAACACATGGCTGAAATAGTTGCCGTAAAAAATGATTATTATAATTATATTTCGAGGCAATTTAATTTTTAGGGGGGGGGGGGTCGTACCAGTCAACGTCCGGGTGGCTTGTACTCGGAAACATTTGCGTCAATACTCTGTGGTTAGCATATATGAGCAATCTTTCAAAGTAAGAGAGCATGGAGATCGTGGAGGCCGCAGACAGGCTGAGATGGTCTGTGTCTCTCTGATCTGTGCGATCTCTCGGCGCTACTAAAGTGGCTGGGAATTCTCAGAGCAAGCGTCGTTGCAAAACAGTAAATTACTGTTTATACAGCGTGGCTGTCATATAAATATTGACTTTTTCCTCTCGTCGTCTGACTTTCCGGCGCCCCCATTGTCTCTAGATTTGTTGCAATACAGTTTCGAGCAAACGCAAATCAGTAATTGACAGCCCATGGTCTCAGTTGGGGAGTAGTTTACATTTGCCCCCCACCCTGGTCGAAATGGGTTGAAAAGGGCCCGTACTACAATCGCCCCCCACCTTTGGGGGGCGATTATACAACATGCTTATTTACTGCAGGCTTGGGTTGAGTGGGGGCTGATTGTTCATCAGTTACGGGTATGTACTATCACCCCCCCCCCCATTCGGAATTGTGGGGGGTGATTGTTCATTGTCGAAGATGTACAATGTCCCCCCACTCATTTACGAATTACCCCCCACCTTCGCGCGATTTTTCTAGGATTTCAATTAGGTGGGGGGTAATAGTACCACGAGGGGGGTGATTGTTGGGTGGGGGGCGATTGCACATTTTTCCCCTGAGTTGTCTGCGTAGACGGTATTGCCGCTAACCTTCTGCAGCCTTTCTTTCTCCTTCACCAGCTGCGGTTTCTCCATTTGCTTCTTCACTTCTTCCAACGAAAACTTCAACGACGTAAGCGAATCCTGGAAAATATTACTTTAATTTACCAAAGTAGAGCAAGTTCTCATGGTCAAACCTGTGGCCGTATTCACTAAGCTCAAATGGGTAGGCAGGTTACTTGAGCAGGACTTCAAATGGGACGATTATGGGGACCAATCTCGTGTCAACGGTCCTTTAAACTGCGATTGAAAAATGTGATGCAGTTTAAAAACTGAGGCGTTGGGATTGGACCACATAATCGTCCTTCTTTAAATAGCGAAATTCAGACCGCATGTTAACTTGTTTCTACACTTGATTGTAGTTTCAGTCATATTCAAAGTGACATTCATGAAGTATCAAGAAAACGAATTATAAAAGTAAGTTGATGAGAAATATTGAATTGAAAATCTGCTCAAATAGCTTACCCGGCTATTTGAGCTCAGTGAATACGGCACTGTCTCAGTACTAATCATGTTCCACTTTTTTTGAAAGAAAAACAAAAAAACGGGTACCTTTTGTAGAATATCCTATTCCATAAACCAGTAAGGTTTGACTGGTCTTCGAACATTCACCAGTTCTTCAGTCTAATACCTCAGACTTTATGATTTTGGGTCAAAAAAGAACACATTTGCCCAGGTTTCGTAAGGATTGTAGGTGGTTAATCAACGTTGTTAAAGTATACGGTTACGAATCCGGGCCGGTTACATTTATCGGGAACATTGACTTTTTACCCCTACCCCACCTTTCTGAAATTGTATTGCGTTTGGGGAATTGTAGTTTGACCCCCCCCCACCGGGGGGTGATAATTCAATTCATCACTTGCAATACAAAAGTTTGAGGGTGAGGGGTAAAAAGTAAACAATTCTGGTGTGGAAGTTCAGCCCCCCCCCCGCCCACTCGTGGAAGTTTGACCCCCCACCATTGATGTTCTACCCCCCGCCGACCAAGTAAATGGTAAATGTCAAAGTTGATTTATGATACCCCTCTCCTAGATTTTCATAATTTAGCTTGGATGGGTGGTTGAAGTGCTACAGGGGGGGGGGACCCAACTAAAGTGGGGGCGATACTTCAGATTTCCTCATTTATCAAGTACAACTGAGTTACTGTATCATACATCGCCGAGGTCTCTCATGAAAGGGGGAGTCGCGAACAATTTCTTGTAAAAAGTAGGGGTCGCGAGCTGTTAACTTACGAATTTCATACAAAATCAGCGATAATTCTACAGAAAATACTTGAATGTCGCCGTTTTGTGAGGTCGCGACACGAGAAAACATGGAGGAGTCGCGAAAATTTCTAGGGAGTGAGAGGCCCTTGGCGGTGTATGTACTGTATATATTTCACCTCATTAGCCGCCTTTCCCTCCCCGTACATTTTCATTGCAGACACATCATATATCCACCCATCGAGAAGATTGGACAAGTCAGCGGTCTAAAAGAAGAACGATTATGTGGAACAATTCCAACGATTCCGTCCTTTAAACTGCAATACATTTTTCAAACGCAGTTCAAAGGACCGATGTATCGGGATTGGTCCACATTATCGTTCTATTTTAAACAAAAAATACAACAAATAAAGGTGAGCTGGAGGAAAGTGATACAAACTAGAAGAATAATGGAGAAAGAGAGTATAGAGAGTGGTACGTTTCGCCTTCACCTCAAAGTTTTTGAAGCCGAAACATCTTATTTTCTAGTTATTGCCATACGGTAAATACCCCTTCATTGTATACTTTCATCAATAATCAATAAATGACATACCTAGAATAATTTAACATCAGGTCGACAAAAGTGAGCATAAGCAACACCAAAATGTGAGTATGTGAAACTAAAAATGCCGTATTTTTGTCAACACTCATAGTTTCTAAGACGCATGTGGCACCAAAAGTGACCATGCGCCGATCGAAATCAGCGAAAGTGAGCATCAGTCAGTATCGAAATTGGGGGGGGGGGGGGGGGGGGTATTTTACGTATGATAAATAATCACTTTATGGGGAATCTAGAGGATTATAGGCAAAAGTACAAATTAAAAAAAAACTTATACTTTTCGAAGGTGCTCATGCTCACATTTTCGCCCCGATTCGAAACTATTTCGCGTATGGTTATAGCGAACACCAACGCTTGAGTAAATACGAGCTGGGTTTTGGAGAGCCCGTATAGGAATGAATGTACAATAGCCAATTTCTCAGTTAGAATTAAAAAGTGTGAAAGTAAACGGTTCCCTGCGGGTCAAACTACAACTGACATACAGTAACCCCTAAGAACTTGAAAAACGTACCGTAACAGTAGGTTCATCATTTTGTACATGTATTTTTGATCCTCGCTTATCCCTCTTCAAATCAGAAATCTGAAAATAATCGATAATTACAAAATCCTGTTAGCATAAACATAGAGCCATTCTGTCATTGAAATGTACGAAAAACTCACTTAAGTTGTAACCTTACACTTATATTTACGTTACTTCTTATTCCAGAATTCAATACTTCTGAACGAGTTAGCTTTTTACAAAGCGAGTCTATACGGTGCATGTTCTCTACACCGCTGTGTTTGTAGTTTGAACCCATTGTACCTTTGTTTCTCGGTGGAACTTCGTAAAATATTGTACATGCTGAGATCAAACTACAACTCACTTCCCTACAACTATAAATAATGCGGGGACAAGCCTTACTCAGAACCGTCGTTGCAAAACAGTAAATTACTGTTTCTACAGCGTGCCTGTCATTTATATATTGATTTCCTCCCTCGTCGTCTGACGTCTCTTCGGGGCACACTATATCTCTTATTTGTTGCAAAGTTTCGACCGAATCGCAGATTTGTAAATAACAGCGCGCGTTCCGAGTATAGTGGGTACCAAATCAATAAAATGTTCGCCTCATGGGAGACTCGAACCTCGCTCAAAAGTATGAGAGTCGCGGACATTAACCACAACACCAACTTGGCCCCCATGCCTGCACTGCATCGAATTCGAATATGTGTGCTCGTACACAGCACGAAACAGCATACACAGTATACCGCCGCCTTCCTCTCAGCGACGACTATGATAATGGTCGCCACACGGGAAAACGTACAGCCAATTGTATATGTAACCGGTTTTTGATAACCCTTTTTCAGGTTACCTCACAGGTAACCGCTAGGTAAACTAAACCAAAATCTGGTTACCGTACTAACTTAGGGTAAAAATCACATTTTGCGTTGGAAAAAGTGGTAACCGATTTTTCATTTTCGGTCACCGACCGGTTACCTACTGAGGTAACCTCAAAAAAGGCTACCAAAAACCGGTTAGGTTACCAGAAAACCCGGTTACACATAGAATTCACCAAAACGGCCAAAACGTACCGGCTCCGGTTGCTCCTCGCTCTGAATACGTCGTCTTTTCACACGATGTTCCCTCTCGTTTCTCGACTCGGACCCCTGAATAAGTAATTTGTTAGGGCCCCTACCGGCATATGGACGTTAAAGAAGGACGATTATGTGGTCCAATCCCAATGCGTCAGTCTTTTAAACTGCAATACATTTTTCAATTGCAGTTAAAAAGACCGTTGACACGCGATTGGTCCCCATAATCGTCCTTCTCTAAAAGCCCGAAATGCCTAGGTAACATGACTTCACACACGTGGAATCTAGGTTTTCTTCATTATATTTTACTTTTACCTATACAATCTATAATTCATTTTTATATATCCTCACTTTACTATGTCTTCTTAATATTTGTCTAGAATCTATCTATGGAAATTCATTTCCTCAAAACTTTCCTAGTTTCTGAATTTCCCGGCTATACAAGCACTCAGTAAGTTTTGCCAAAGTGTGTACTG
Organism: Litoditis marina; assembly: GCA_964036275.1. NCBI lineage: Eukaryota > Metazoa > Nematoda > Chromadorea > Rhabditida > Rhabditidae > Litoditis > Litoditis marina. The sequence continues at coordinate 19,269,776 of OZ038437.1, read as the reverse complement.
TAAAACTAACATTTTCCGACTAACAAAGTTATCCTTCACGCGAATCATAGCCTGAACCAACTCAATGTCCAGCCGTCTCGGTAAAATTCAAGCTATCGCAAATGGACCTACTTTTCCTAATTACCTAGAGTAAGGCCCCTAGAAACAAAATTACTTGTCGCAAACATCAAATGTGAGTTTCTCATGAGATACCTCATGAGTTAATCGTGAACTCTCAATGTTGTAGCATAGAAATCAATAGAATCTCATAAGAAGCTCATACGAATAGCTCATGAGGTATCTCATGAGATTTTTGAGGGAATGCTACGCCGCCTGACCAGAAAACCTTTTCCGGCGGTGGAAAGATATATAATCAACTAAGAAGCGGATTATTTGCCCTATAAAAAATCTTATAGAATTACACGCAAAATCACAGCAAAACTGAAAAATCACAGCAAAGTTCAGTACCCCAAACACACAACCGTAACTTCTATTTTACAGAGAACGATAAGTGATACCCTTCAACGATCAAAATCTGTCGAATTTCAGAATTGTGTATTGAAAATAGGTATTTCTTGGTCATTTCTACAAGCTTACTAAATTAAGGTCGCAAATTACCTGAGACGCCCCTGCTTCCTCTTTTATCTTCCGTTTGCGGTACTGCACCGAATTCTGAAAGCTCGTCAATAAACAACATTGTCCAAGCAGCCTCCGAAAAACTCAAGAAAAACGAGACTTCCTTTCGAGAAACTAAAATTAGTCCGTTTGCGCATGTAAACAAGTGGAAATTCATGATTTTTCATCAAAGGTAGACCGATTGGCTTCTTTTCGGCGGAACAGTAGTCGTTTTTTTCTGACTATTCGTACAACTTTACTGGGGTCTACTCAGCATCAAACCTCAACTGACTTCTCCCATTACATAATTGAAAAATTGTAAAGGATTGTGTCATTTGGTCAGCTGTATCGCAAAACGGCTTGCAATTATAGTAACTATAGAGAATCCGTTTTTCGACAAAAATCTGTCAAACTTCATGATTTTTCTTTGAAAACATGCCTTATTTAGGGTATTTGGACTGTTTTACAGAATGATGCTAGCAAAATACCTCAACTGGCAGCTCTTCCGTTGCCTTGCGCTTCCTGCCAGTCGTCTTGGAATTGGTGGGACTTTTCTGAAAAACACGCAAATCAACAACATTGTCCAAACAGCTAGAAAAACTGGAAATAGGCCTACTTTCTTCGGAAATCAGGAAAACATTCGTAAAAAGTGGGGGACCAGGAAGTGTGTGAGTTCTGTTCGGTTTCACCGTTTTCTGCAAAAAGTGAACAATACGATGTTGTGAATGAGTGTGCAACAAAAATAGAACAATACCTTTGCTTGCACAACGGTTCACAAAAAAACAATTAGAAAAATGTATATTTAGTGTGAAAGTGCATAGTGGATTTACGTAAGTACGTTGTGAACCGTTGTGCAAGCAAAGGTATTGTTCTATTTTTGTTGCACACTCATTCACAACATCGTATTGTTCACTTTTTGCAGAAAACGGTGAAACCGAACAGAACTCACACACTTCCTGGTCCCCCACTTTTTACGAATTGTTCTCTTTTTGCTAGTTGTACTAGTACAACCACTTTTAGAGTTGACTTTGAAAAACGATTTTTAAATAGTGGTGACTATCAAACATCCTGATATCTGGAAGTTCCAAGTTTTCAAACACTGTGATCTTTGTTTTTCAAAATATTTTTGGCGCTAATTAACTTCTTAAATTGACGTGATAAGCGAAACTGGTTCAAAAAACACCTTTTTTTTCCGCTTCGTTAATTGAAATCTGAGTATTGTGAAAAATCTGCGTCATTACAGTAAGAAACCATTTTCTCCATTGGCGTGAACGGGCGCCAGCCATTGGCGCCAGATATAGAACATGTCACTCTAATTAGTAACAAATAACTTGGAATGAATGGCCTCGACCAATTAGCACAATTTCTGACTGTTTTTTGGTTCAGAAACCCTATTTTCAATTTTGGCGCCAATTGGCGGATAAAGTACCGTTTTGGCACAGAATGTCGAAGAAATGTTGGTATCCAAGCCGTAATCGTTAACTCATAGTTCGGACATCTGTAGAACATTTCGCTCGTTACCCTACTTGCCTGGCGTTGTTCTAATTTGGCGCCACTGGGCGCCAGCGTTTGGCGCCAGATATAAAGTTACTCTAACTGGTAACAAATAACTTGGAATGAATGGCCTCGACCAATTAGCACAATTTCCGACTGTTTTTTGGTTCAGAAACCCTATTTTCAATTTTGGCGCCAATTGGCGGATAAAGTACCGTTTTGGCGCAGAATGTCGAAGAAATGTTGCTATCCAAGCCGTATTCGTGAACTATGTTCATAGTTCGAACATCTGTGGAACATTTCGCTCGTTACCCTACTTGCCTGGCGTTGTTCTAATTTGGCGCCACTGGGCGCCAGCGTTTGGCGCCAAATATAAAATTACTCTAATTAGTAACAAAAAACTTGGAATGAATGGCCTCGACCAATTAGCACAATTTCCGACTGTTTTTTTGGTTCAGAAACCCTATTTTCAATTTTGGCGCCAATTGGCGGATAAAGTACCGTTTTGGCACAGAATGTCGAAGAAATGTTGGTATCCAAGCCGTAATCGTTAACTCATAGTTCGGACATCTGTAGAACATTTCGCTCGTTACCCTACTTGCCTGGCGTTGTTCTAATTTGGCGCCACTGGGCGCCAGCGTTTGGCGCCAGATATAAAGTTACTCTAACTGGTAACAAATAACTTGGAATGAATGGCCTCGACCAATTAGCACAATTTCCGACTGTTTTTTGGTTCAGAAACCCTATTTTCAATTTTGGCGCCAATTGGCGGATAAAGTACCGTTTTGGCGCAGAATGTCGAAGAAATGTTGCTATCCAAGCCGTATTCGTGAACTATGTTCATAGTTCGAACATCTGTGGAACATTTCGCTCGTTACCCTACTTGCCTGGCGTTGTTCTAATTTGGCGCCACTGGGCGCCAGCGTTTGGCGCCAAATATAAAATTACTCTAATTAGTAACAAAAAACTTGGAATGAATGGCCTCGACCAATTAGCACAATTTCCGACTGTTTTTTTGGTTCAGAAACCCTATTTTCAATTTTGGCGCCATTTGGCGGATAAAGTACCGTATTGGCGCAGAATGTCGAAGAAATGTTGGTATTCAAGCCGTATTCGTCAACTATGTTCATAGTTCGGACATCTGTGAAACATTTCGCTCGTTACCCTACTTGCCTGGCGTTGTTCTAATTTGGCGCCACTGGGCGCCAGCGTTTGGCGCCAAACATAAACCATGACACCAAATTTCCAGAGAAGGCTGGAATTCACTAATCTAACCTCTGTGCAAAATTTCGGAGCATTTCATCCATGGGAACACATATTTTCCTGCTACTGGCGCCTATTGGCGCCCGCGCCAAACGATACGTGACCTCACCAAACTTCTTGGGCCGCGCTAACTTTGGGGTTTACACATGTGTGCCAAATTTCAGCCGAATTGGTCCAGTAGTTAAAAAATAATTTTCTATGCGGACATTGGACGAGGGACGAGGGACGCGCGACGAGCGACGAGGGACAACGGAAATTTTCATAACGACACGACAGCATAACTTTTTTCAACCATGACCGATTTTCCTAATTTTTTCACACAACATGTATTTAATAGATATCTAGCTCTCTCTTTTTTCAAATTTCGAAAAAATGTTTTATTTGAAGACTTTTGTGGTTTGAAAGCCAAAAATGGGTGCGCAATGGCCAAACCAAACACAACTCACACGCAGCGCTTCGCGCGATTCTAATTTTCGATCCAAAACCATAAGAACATACTTTTCTAGAACAACTTGTGACTTTTGAAGAATATTCAAAACATTTCTGGTTGGTTCAAATGAACAACTCATTCTACTGACATTGGGCACACATGATTGGACTGACCTAATTATCGTAACTCAGGTGTCGTCAAGTTAAAGAAGGACGATTATGTGGACCAATCTCGTGTCAACGGTCCTTTAAACTGCAATTGAAAAACGTATTGCGGTTTAAAGGGCTGAAGCGTTGCGATTGAACCACATAATCGTCCTTCTTTAAACATCAGTTTCTTTCCACTGGTATACACGAGCATCTAATGACCTAATTACCGGAGCAAACGGGGTTCTGTTTCGACAACGTTGAGGGAAATTGGCTATATTTGAGTCTGAATCATCAACTTTCAAGCAGTTGATTCGAAATACAACCCCCTCTTTGGAAAATAGTCACACTTTGCTTACTTTGCTAACGTGTGCCCAATAATTGAACTGCACTGTGTCATTCCTCACTCATAACGAATGATTTGCGGAGAAAAAAGGAAGAAAAACTCTCAGAATACGCAGCTAATTCATCGTGGTTCGCTGAGTATCATCAATAAAAACGATTGAAATGTGTTGAAAACATACCTTGAAATGTTCGCCCTTCTTCTTCTCAACAGTCTTCTTGCGGCTACCCGACCTTCGAGTTCTGAAATAAGTATATATAGTATGAAAGTAAGAATACAATTTTGGTTGTTTGGACAAATATGTTTCTTTTCACATCTTTTCACTATTTCATCGAAATGCTAATAGAAAAGAAACGACTTCAAACGTGAAGCAAAAGGTTCTAAGTTTTCTACTTCGCTGGAGATCAGTGTCATTGATATTGATATCTCGTCGCCCAAATCATTAAATGAACCCAATTCGGGACGGTTTGACCAAACTATATTTTTCAGACCCGAGAAGGGTGATCAAACAGTTTTTAAGATTTTTGCATCGCTCATCGGCAATTCGTCTTTGTTCCTCATGATTTCAGAAATTTTCGTCCCTGTCGGGGCTTTTACGACCCCTACCCCCTAAAAATGTTGAACGCGTGCAACTTATAGTCACCCCTGTTCAGACCTAATTACCAAAAACCACACATCTACACCCTTTTCTACTGAATGGCAGCCAGACACCACTAAGGTGCAACTTTCCGACCAAAAAGGAGTCTGTTTTTAGATTTACACACGTGGAAACCGATGATTTTTAATGAAAAACAGACAAATTTGCTCGTTTTCTGCAATAAATAGCCCGTTTCCATATTTTTTTCTGGCTATTCGGACAACTTAACTGGGGTATGATGGCAGCTAGTTTCGCTGTGTGAACTGTGAACCAGAGGCAGATATAACATTGCACCATTCTAAGGGAGGAATCCATTTTATGAATGAAATATTCGAAAGTGAAAGTAAAGAAACTTTTCACATGACAATTCAGTCTTGGACTCAGTTGTGAACTTCTCGATTTTGCATAAATAGACAAGTTTCCCCTATTTTGGCAAAAAGCCAGCTCTTTTTTTGAAGTTTCCTGACTGTTTGGAATACTTTGCTGAAGTATGGAACCTGTAAGCCAGTAAAGATGTCCACCTAGTCAGAAAGATTTCAAGAAACTGGCTCTATTCAGTTCAGAATGAAGATGATTAGGCTGTTTTCGGTTCAAACTCAAGAAAATTCCGATTTTCACGAATCCATTATGAAAAACGAGCCCATTTTGGAGGATAGTCACACCATACTGGTGCCTCCCAAGCAGCGCCAAAAGACCAATCAAACGATTTTACTGGTGTCATTCCCAATAAAGTTGTCCGAATGGCCAGAAAAATCGATAAACGGTCTATTTTTTCGCCGAAAACGAGGAAATTTGTCTATGTTTAATGCAACATCATCATTTTCACGTGTTTCATTCTAACAACCGAGTACTTCTTGTTGACTAGTGAATGAGTAGTGTGTGCGACCAACCTTTTAGCGCTTTTCTTTTTGAGTTCCTTCTCTGCCTCCTCCAGCTCCTTCTTTTTCTCTTCAGCTTTCCTCTGCTTGGCCGCGGCTCTCCATTTCTTCTGATAACCTTTCTTTTTCTGAAAAATGATTATACTAGAAGTAAATGGAATAGTCACGTAAAGTTAGCATTCTAATGAGGAATCGCGCATTTTATCATTGAACGTTTTTGGGTTCTGCTGTGTTGAACATGTACATGTTTCACGTGACTGTGCAATTGACTAACAGTATAAAAAGGAACTTGTATTGTAGTCTGTTCAGCACACACAGCAATATGGCCGAGTTCATCCTCAAATTCACAGAGATCAAACCACTAACAAATCCGATAGGGGCAAAAAGCACAGCAAAATAGGTTAACTTTTTCCCTAACCTAAATCTAACCGATTCTTCCCGAACCAGGAGGTTCGTTTCGGAACCGAACCAAATCTAGGCTCACAAGGGTGGAACCGAACCAATTCAATTAATAAATGCTGAAGTTGGTCGACTACGTAACGGTTGTTAGGGTTTGGTTCGGTTTCCTGTCGCTTCGAGTACCCAAGTGGTTCGGTTTTTTACCGAACCAACTGGTTCGGAAAGAAATTTGCCGCAAAACATTGTCAAAAGGGAGCCCGTTTTTTGGTGTGGCTATTCGGACAGCTTTACTGGTGTATGATGTTATCTGGCAGTAAGAAGTACGAACCCGGCCAATGTCACTATACCATCATATACGGTTACAAAGAATGCCTCTGTTTGTAGTTTGATTCCGTTGATTTTCGGTCAACACTCGTAAGATATGGCATGTTCCTATATCAAACTACAAGTCTACAACGAAACAAGCTATATTGCCACTTCCCACACATGAACTTTGAAATTTATCAAGTTGACAGGAAATTACCCCGTCAAGTATTCATAGTTTGATTTGATAAATGAGACAAACTTCAAGCTTCAACTAACTTCATTTTTAATAAAATCGTGGACCAGCTTCTGTTCCCGCTGGGGAATCACCACCCGGAACTGAACCATTTGAAACTGAAAAATAGTAAGAATGAATGGAAAAACGGGCAAACGTTTGGTCCGAACTGGTCTGAAATTAATGCAAAATCGTGAGCTTCCACATATTATTGAAATAAAAAATGCACTTCTGATGAACTGTAGAAATGAATTCTCAACTCGCGAGAAATTACCCATAAATATCGGCATATTTTCTCTTTAGACCTTCGAACCAATAGCTTAACATTCCAAAAAAAGCCCGAAACGAGTAAGAAGTGAACAACCAGTGGGAAACAGTGAACTAGTGCGATCATTTAGTTGGAAATAACAATACAAGTAACTCATTGAGATGGAGACAACTTTGTTCCGAACAAAATACATCGATTCATGGTTGTGTGCCGAAAATTATTAAATCTGTTCAGAGTATCCATGAAAACCGACTTTCCTGACTATTTAGTCAAGTTTGCCAGAGTAAGTAAAACACACAAAAACACTACATTTGTCCAGTATCTTGAAAACAGCGTTTTTTTTCTGGTTAGTCAACCGAGTTTGCCAGAGTAAGTAAAACACACATACCTTGTCCAACAGTTCCTGGTCCGTCATATCTTGCGCACTCCGATCAATTTCTCCGCTCAACGACATTTTTTACCTGCCAATATTGAAGTGAAAATAAGAAAATCGGCCTTCGGTACGGAACCAGCTCAAACCAAGCAACAAAGTACGTCATATTTAAGAAGTTAAATGAATACACTGGAATGGTATACTCCCTGAAATGGTCAAAGTGGCGGGAATTACTATTAAACGACATTCATTCCAGAAACAGACATCAAAAGTGTGACCCCGGCTGTGTAAATGAGCATTTATTGGTTAGTAGCCAACCAGGTTTTGGTTGATTAATGACTTAACGCAGAGCAAAAAACTCCAATTACTTCAATCCCTGCTAATCAGATGAATATTAACCCGCAAAAAAGCATATACAATTAATTACGTTTATTAAATTTCTTATTTTTTTTTTTACAATTTTACAAACGTATAAATCGGTCAATGTAAGTTTGGGACCTACCAATTACCGCACCTACCGCACCGGGTGAAATACCGCACCGCGATTCTCAGACAATGGGGGCCCAGTTGCCGCCCACTCGGGTGGGTCGGCCCACTAGCCGCGAGTTCCGGCCCAGTCGCCGCCCACCTGCCCGCCAGTGGGGGCGGGTCATCCATTCCAAAGCTGCGTCGCGGTTGACCGCGACGCACCTCTCGAACTCAAAACTCAAATTTTCAACTTATATTTTCAGTTCGTTTTTCTTGTTTATAGTTATTTTATATCATTTTTTTTGTAATATACTTTTGTTATGGAATATTTCGAAGTGTTTTTGGCCAACGTAAGGTTATCATCAAATCAGTTCAAGCTCATTACGTCATTTTTAGCCTTATTTCCCAAATGTTAATTTTTTGACTCAAGTGTGCTCTGTTATTTCTCAGTACTCTGTGAATCATTCCGGGATTCATTTGCAAACGATCCATATCACAAATTTATTCGTTTCAAATAACAAAATTTTGTAAACTGGAAAACTGATTTGGCTATTTACATTTTGGATCATTGTTTGGTGCATTTTCATCGTTCCAAAATTTAATTTTCAGAGAGTTTTCAATGAATTCATCCAATGACGGAGAATGACCTCTGGGCCTCTGACCTCTGGGCCTCTGGGCCAATGACCTCTGGGATGTTCTACAGGTGCGTTCAGGAATTAGAGGAAGATTAACACCTACTACTATGTTTCTAGGAGGCAGTCAGTAAACGCTTCCTGATTCACTCGTATCTGTTCTTTTAACATTATACTAGTATTATACATATTTTTATATTTTATTTTATATTTTAACATATTTTGGAGTACAGTTCAGGAATATTTTGCAATGTGCCACCTAAAACAACTTTGTCATATTTTTTTGCCGCATGAAAAGTAGGCAAATTTTTTTCTCAAACATGATACAAGGTTTCGCTGACAACTTTCACTGTTTCATCATAGAATTAGCTAGTAAAATTGGTTTAAAAATAAAACCCTTTTTTTGTAAAGTATAGAAATACCGTTCATTATGTTCACAAATTAACTCTGCTGATTTATTTTGACGTATTCGCGTAATGTCTGAAAATTGTGATGATTAAAGCAAAATATGATCCGTTACAATCTGTAACAGTGAATAATTTAGACACGGCTCTCACTTCTAAGGTAATTCAAGTAGTTTCTGAGCTGTGGACCAGTTGTTGCACCCAACGCGAGAAAAAAGTTCTTCGTAAACACGTAAACGGCACAAAACAATGCCTGTTTTCAAGTTGCAAATTGGTGTATATGCAAATCAACCTAACTACGTTCACCCGACTTCAACCATAGATCGTTCCTCGATATGATCGCGGCATGTTCACCTCAACTCCTCACTCTCTCAGATGTAAAATGGGTGTGTGCTGAATGACGAATTCCAATAAATGCAGCCATTTCTTACCCACAGAAAACTTATTTCAGAGCCGGACTTGTTGGAACTTTGATGTGCAGGAGAAAGGAGCGAAACCACTGAAGAGGCCTATGCTGGTTATTACTTCATTCAACGGAAGTGATAGTATCGTGGTCATTCGTTAGTTTCTCATGATGTTTTTGTATTTTTACCGTAATGTGCTGTAATTGACCACCATATGGTGAATTCAATATCAAACCTGGTTTTTAGGTCTTTTGGTAACCTTTTTTCCCGAAATCAAAAATAGGTTACCCTCTAATTCGAGCCGAAAATTTATCTTTACTGTTACTTTTGAGGCTAACCGGATTCCGTTTCTAGGTCACAAGGTTCCCCACTCAAGTAACCTGAAAAAACGGTCAATCTACCTGAAAACCTGGTTAGATATAAAATTGGCCCATTATATGTCAGAACTAGGACTGTATGCCAGTAGAATCACTATTTCACGAAAAGTAGCCTGTTCATGGGAATCCACGGCATTTGATCGTTCGGTCATGTCTGCAAATCCGAAAATTAAGTAGGTTTTCGAGTTTGTAACACTGTTAGTCAATTGCATAGTCACGTGAAACATGTCAAACACAGCAGAATTGAGAAACATGCAATGACCAAGTCCATGATTAGAATACCTCATTAGAATACAAACTTCACGTGACTACTCATTTAACTTTCAGTATAGTTTAGATAGATCTTGAATACCGAAGTAGTTTATAATCAATTGTTTAGTTTGAAGTTGAAATGAACATTTTTGATATCTTTTCGGATATCGTTGTTGTTGATGTTTTGTCGTATGAATGAATGATATTAATCAACTATTTTAGTCCTGCTTCAACGGGATCAAACCCTTTCATTATTTCCGTTTTTCTGAGCCCAGGGAAGTTTTTTATACTTTTTTGGCCCAGTCGCCGCCCAGTCTGGGCCCAGTCGCCGCCCAGTCTAGGCCCACTCGCCGCCCACTCTGGGCCTACTAACGCGCTGACTGGCCGCTACTGGGCCACATGTGGGCGGCGACTGGGCCCAGACTGGGCGGCGACTGGGCCCCCATTGTCTTAGTTTGAAAATACCGCACCGTACCGCACCAGCGCAAATTTGCGTATTTTTTCCAAAAAATACAAAATCTTTAATTTTGCAATTAAAATAGTTTCTAAAGCAGAAATCCTATCCTTTTCATCACTTTAGATACAGCAAGTCTGAACATGATGTTTAATGACCGAGCACAATTAGTTTATTTCCTTTTTCTGCAGGAATAGTGGAAATATTCTGAATTGTGTTTCGAAAAATAGTTTTCAGTCAGTTCATTTGTCTAGAGATCCTTTCAGCTCTTCTAAAAGAATGAGCTATCCAAACCTGAAATATTTAGAGGATTTCGTTTTCTGCCTAAAATTGACAACCATTGCCAATGAATAAACGAGAACCGTATTATGGTAATCCTGCAAGGGATCAAAATATCAAACCCTGGTAAAAGTAAGTTAAGCGTAATGTTTTCTATACTCAACTGCAAATTGGTCACTATATTCGTCGAAGCCTGCATCTAAGATATTTTCCGACTGTTTCCAAAAAGGTTCATCGATAATAACGATAATTTGGGTATTCTTGAAACAACAAAAAGCAAGCCCGGTATTTAATATGTCGGACCAACAGCAAAGTAGTTGATCATTGCAGAGTTAGCCAGTTCGGATCTCTCAAAACTGTTGTCGTAGCAGCTAGGACTTCGTTAGGAGCAAACTGTCTGTCGATGCAGTGATCCAGCTCTCATGAACACAGATAGAAGAAAACATATTTTCACGTTTAGAATCAATCACCGTTAAGTTACTAAATGCGAGGTCACGTATACGTTCCATCCTGGGTGAATTCTATATCTAACCGGGTTTTTAGGTAACCTAACCCTTTTTTGGTAACCTATTTTTCAGGTTACCTCAGTAGGTAACCGGTTGGTAACCTAAAATGAAAAACCGGTTACCTGTTTTTCTGACGCAAAATGTTGTTTTTACCGTTAGTTTGAGCGGTAACCGGATTTTAGTTTCAGGTTACTTCCAGGTTACCTACTAAGTAACCTGAAAAATAGGTTACCAAAAAAAGGTTAGGTTACCTAAAAACCCGGTTAGATATAGAATTGGCCTCCATCCTGTCGTGTCTCGTATTATTCACATATAATATATATTTGTACTGATGGAAGCGTTACAAAAACGGCTGTGCAAAACGGTTCTAGAAACTAGAAATGAAAAGCACACTTGAGTCAGGTGCGAGGCCGGCGTTCATTAGTTTTACGGTATATCTGACGTTCATGACATAGTTTTAAGTAGTGGAGAAAAAGCCATCATCATGGGTACTCCCCAGTACTTTTCTTTTGAAATGATGAGCAGCTTCTTCTATACATTCGATAACTCATGAAAGTGACATGATCATGTGAGGGTTACCCAACAGAAAAGGAAAATGCAATACGGAAAGCGTATAAGCGTATGGTCTTCTAGTGAGAAAGTTTGAAAGAACGTTTTCTCGAGATCACTATGTTTGTTTTCAAGTGATGAAAGATTAGGATTTCTGCTTTAGGAACAATTGCTTGCAAAATTGGAGATTTTGAAATTTTCGAAAAAATACGCAAATTTGCGCTGGTGCGGTACGGTGCGGTATTTTCAAATCGCGGTGCGGTATTTCAGCGGTGCGGTAGGTGCGGTAATTAGTAGGTCCCTGTAAGTTTGCTTGCACGGCAATAGTAACCTTACTCACATCCGAACAACAAGATAGAAATAAAACGAAATTCAAAAGTGAAGAATAAAGTATAGCGATTAAATCAATTAGTTTTTTTCACAGTCAGAATAAATCGCTCACTTCGGAATTTGAAAATTTGTGATTGCCGCGCGCACTACCGTACTCACTGCGCTATGAGACCCATTGATAAACTAGTAAACGCGAAAACCGGAAAATCGCGCCATTTTTCTGTTATATAATTCTAAAATCGGGTTTTCAATGCGATTTTTCTCATATTTTTTTTCATTTCTGGCCCAGAGGCGGAGATCGGGTGAAAAATGATGCAATAAATGAGTTTACCGCCAGCCATTTAGGCGAATTCACTCAAGAACCGTGTACTTCCCGAACCGAACCGCATACCGGTCACTGGAGAACCGAACCGACATTCTAAGCCGACCAGTCCTCCATTGAAGTTAACCGACCGACAGTAAGCATGGTTTAAACAAATATGTCGTATACTAGGTAAAATAAGTGGATCCCCACTCATTTCACATTGTATACGATCTGGTTCGGTCGGTTTGGTTCGGTTCGGGAAGAGTCCGGTTCTTCAGTGAATTGGCCGTCATTTCACTCAATCGCCAACTGTCAATTATAAATGAAGCCAAGGTTTCATACTGTGTCGTGTTGTTGTCCGGTTTTTGAATGAAAAAAGGTAACCTAAGCGGTGTTTGGTAACCGGTTTGTTTTTCCGGTTACCTGGAAGTACCCGGAAACTGAAATCCGGTCACCATAACACTTGAAACCAAGTTTTGGATTCAATCGAAGATAAGCCGGCTTTCATTTAAAACTACTAACCGGTTACCTGCTCAGGTAACCCACGAAAAATGTTACTAAAAACCTGTTGGATCACAAAAAACCGGTTATAAATATAGAATTCACCCTCATGCAGTCCTTCGTTTTCGACCAACCCGCTAATTACTCTGATGCATTCACCTAATGGGGATCGGCTGTACTCGTCCAGCTCTCTGAACAACGGCCAATTCTACATTTAACAGGTTTTTTTTCGGTTACCGAACCAATTCCGCACAACCCGTACATCGTAAAAACTAACGGGGAAACGCATTTCGCGTTAGAAAATCAGATAACGGGTTTTTAATTTTTGGTCACCAACCGGTTACCTTAACTTGAAATGTGGTTACCGAAAAACCCCGGATAGACATAGAATTCACCTTATCAACCGGTTGTCTACTAAGGTACTGAGGTAACTTAAAAAGTGGTTACCGAAAAACCCGGGTGGTTATAGAATTCATCCTGAAGAACCGTGGAGACCCGAAACCCTGGATTGCAATCGAACTTCGAACAGCGCGGTATAGTCGTCGAAATGCGGGAGGGTACGGCATATCGCATTTTCCGCAGTGTACGGGCAAATTTCTTTGATTCCAAAGGTTTGTCTTTGATTCCAAATGTGTCCGGACACAGCGAAAATTGAGAATACAGTAACCTCCCGCGTTCCCTTGGCAACGACTATACAGAAACTTTGGAAAAAAACAACACGAAAACTTGCCGACGAATCATATATATTTATTTAATGAATAAAGTGCTCGACAATATTTCTCTTTTTCTCAAACATTGGCCCGTCTTCGTTGCTGTTCAATGAAGTCCGAGCCTCCGCCAGTGGCTACCTGCAATTTAGTTCCATTATTTTCATTTTTATAGGACATATAAATTATGCTTTATTAACCCTTTGTAGTAAAACAGAACAATCATTACGAGAAGTTGAGTTGCAACACGACTCGAATTTTCACAAACTAAAACTTGAATGACAAACTCCCGCTCCAAGAATGGTTTTCTTTGATTTAGTTCTGTTTCTACCAATGCATCTGAGTTGAAACCCTGTGCTACTATCCACTTTTCCCCCAACCAAACTTATTCTTCTACATTTTGTGGTAAAGCATTCAAAACGGAGAGAAAATCGAAACACAGCTTCTATTTTCACACATTGTGACTTGAATTATAGACTTTATAGACAAGCTTACCGATCCAAAAATAACCTTTTTCTGCTTTAGTTCTGTTGTTACCAACGTTAAAACGAAGTCCACAATATTTTGTGCTACTATCAACTCTTCCCAAGTAGTATCAAACCTAGCCTATGTCAGTTGTAAGTTCAATTACATCTCATACCAGGGAAAAACTGATTATATTTCAAAAATGTTGTCTAAGTTCAAGCGAGGTGGTTGTGAAAAGTGTTGAACTCAGATTTGATGATAATCGAGCTTGGTTATATAGTTAAACTTTTCTGTTCCGTACAGAAGAATGATAAAGTCTGACTTGTAGTTTGATCGAAAGACTCAGCCGATAATACAGAGATCCACTGAATCAAGTAGATCAAACTACAAACACGGGAAAAAAACTTTAAATATGTAATACAAAGTTAGAAACTGACTTCGTTATTTCTCCAGGACAAGAACTTCAAATAACAGTCGAAACCATAGGCACACATTCCTCCGAAGGCGAAAAACTGAAACAAATAGGAATAAGTCGAGTTTAGTTTTGAGAATAACAAATAAACGGAAATTTCTATGGGTACCGGTTTCTTTTCGGTTTCCTTTCAAAATTGAGGAGATCAAAAAACTCGTACTTCGTGTTTGTTAATTACGTTCAGGGAAGCCCTCTACCAAGGTGATTGGTAGTTCTGTCGTGACCCAGCTACAAACTACAGTTCAGCTATGAACAAACTACAATTCCAACAGCATATCGTGTAAATATAAGACACCAAACTACAACTCATATTTGATCTATCCCCTACTGAAGCTCGAGTTTGGGCAAAACCTTTTAGTTTTTGAGTTTCGAGTTTGACTATACTCGAAAATGTTCCAGTTCTGCTCGAGTCGACTCAAGTTCCGAGTTCGAATTTAACAACCCTAGTCCCCACCGAGGCGACGGCCCATCCGGCGGTGCGGTCGTATTGGGCGGCGGCGGCGGCCAGAACCGAGGCCGCAATGAAGAAAAAGATGGTCCACGCGAAACAGAAGCACATCTCCTGCAATTAATTACATATGATATAATGTAAACACTTGTTTAGCTTCTGTTCGATATACTGTCAGTCAATTGCACAGTCACGTGAAACATGAAAACCACAGCAGAACTCAGAAACGTGCAATGACAGAGTGCACGATGTCTCATTAGAATGCTAACCTTACGTGACTAATCAATTTACTTCTAGTATATACTTGTGTAATTCTCGTATTACCACTGTTTGGTCAATTAAAGGTAGATACACCGCGAGCAAGTTTCTAAGATCTGTACGCGTGTTTCATTTAAAGAATGCGGTAATTGTTGTTTTGCGCTCTTGGTTTGCTGAGCACGATGTTCGATTCATGAATAGGAGACCGGAGAGCAACACGGTTTCTCGAAAAGCTGCTGTATCTTACTTCTGATTGGACGCGTTGCGTGTCGCGCGGTATTGTCATGTGAATGTCACGTGGACTGATCAAACCAATATACGAGTTATTTGTGCCTCTGATCTCAATACAGTTGAAAGCAGCCCAAAACAAAACTTCTGCTCGAGTTGTGTTCCGGTCTCCTTCGAGTAGAAGAAAAATTAAGATATTTGACCTACCCCGACGATCCAGGGAACCTGTGGCAGATTGTCTACTACTCGGAAAACATAGAGGAATAGCAGGGTAGTTGTGATGGACAGACCGACCGAGGCCACGAAAGTGGCCCAACCGGCTCCTAAAACATCACAGATTTCTTATAGTCGTCGCCAACGGAAAGGCGGGAGGGTACTGTATATCTCACTTTTCGCTGTGTACGGACACATGTCTTTGCTTTCAAAGCTTGTTGGGTACGTACTTAGCTACGAACTTTTTGCTCGCAGGTTCTATTCCGGCGAGCGACAGAAACTTCTTAACTTGGCATCCCCTATATTCTATTTTGTGTATTCATTTATTTCTCGTTCATTGATTATTGTCGCTCCGTTACGAGGCGGTGTTCATCATACATGTCACAGATCTTTGTGGGAGCAGCTTCTCGTGAGTTGGATTTTCTTAACTACTGTGTGCACGTTTGTAACAGTTGATTTCACAAAAACTTCCTCACTTCAATAAAAGTATGCTATCACTTCATGTTTAGATCAATTGAATACAAAAAAGCACAATAACTTCTCGGAAAGAATGTGACCATACCTGAATAGTATCCGGGACCTCCAACACAAACACAGATGAAACAGAGGATACAGAGTGCGATGCAGACGCATTTCATGATACCACCGAGGGTTCGAATGTAGGTACAATCCATGCGAGGCACGCCAATCTGCAAATAACATGAGTAGGTGATTGATAATCTGTTACTATTACCTCCCCCCCCCTTGAATGCTTGAATCAGACCGATGTCGCTAAACGTAACGTATGTTCTTCCGATTCGTATTGTGAGTCGATGTCATTTTCAATAAATATTCACATCGCTAATATCGCGAAAAGTACTATGGGTTCCGGAATCTGTTACTATCATCCCCCCCCCCCCCCTAACTTTTATACAGGGGTATGTATCTTTTTCGCGGCATTCTATGACCGTGGTGGCTGTTATTATATAATATTCCGTGCGAGCCTATCGGCAAATTATATGCATATGTGATAATGGTATACTGCTAGTCAATTGCACAGTCACGTTCATCATGTTAAACACAGCAGAACTCAGAAAAGTGCAATGACAAAGTGCACGATTCCTGAATTAGAATGCTAATTTTACGTGACTATTCAAGAGACTTCTAATTTATGTATCACTTTTCCATTTCCATGTGTACGACTGAGAATTCTGCGATTCCTTCCAGAATAAAACTATGAATAGACTAGCGATAAATGATTTTGTAATTAGTTCGCCACGGTGCCCTTTTTGATACAAAAAAGTTTCTCAAAGTCTGACGTCTGATCATTTTGAACCAAGTTCTGGGTGTTTTAGTGCCGCCGCGTCTGATAGGCGTGCGCGCACGTCATTATCGATTATTAAAGCAGCCGCTGCGCGGCTGTCAATAGTTTTGGGCTGAGCAATCAGATTTACTAGTGCGAATCGCTGCAAACATAGGCTTATTTTTCCAAATGTTGTTTAGAACAGAGTGAGTGATGCTGAAAGTTTGAGCGTGAAACTACAACTTTTCAATTTTGACCAAAATCTGTTTTTCACATAAGGGTCCCCCACATGCTGCAAAAACTTTTTTGACTCCGAATCGGCTGATTTTTGCAAATGTTGTTTAGAACACTTTGAGTGAGTGATGCTGGAAGTTTGAGCGTAAAACTACAACTTTTCAATTTTGACCAAAATCTGTTTTTCACATAAGGGTCCCCCACATGGTGCAATAACTTTTTTGACTCCAAATTGGCTGATTTTTGCAAATGTTGTTTAGAACACTTTGAGTAAGTGATGCTGAAAGTTTGAGCGTAAAACTACAACTTTTCAATTTTGACCAAAACCTGTTTTTCACATAAGGGTCCCCCACATGGTGCAATAACTTTTTTGACTCCGAATCGGCTGATTTTTCCAAATGTTGTTTAGAACACTTTGAGTGAGTGATGCTGGAAGTTTGAGCGTAAAACTACAACTTTTCAATTTTGACCAAAATCTGTTTTTCACATAAGGGTCCCCCACATGGTGCAATAACTTTTTTGACTCCGAATCGGCTGATTTTTCCAAATGTTGTTTAGAACACTTTGAGTGAGTGATGCTGGAAGTTTGAGCGTAAAACTACAACTTTTCAATTTTGACCAAAATCTGTTTTTCACATAAGGGTCCCCCACATGGTGCAATAACTTTTTTGACTCCGAATCGGCTGATTTTTCCAAATGTTGTTTAGAACACTTTGAGTGAGTGATGCTGAAAGTTTGAGCGTAAAACTACAACTTTTCAATTTTGACCAAAATCTGTTTTTCACATAAGGGTCCCCCACATGGTGCAATAACTTTTTTGACTCCAAATTGGCTGATTTTTGCAAATGTTGTTTAGAACACTTTAAGTGAGTGATGCTGAAAGTTTGAGCGTGAAACTACAACTTTTCAATTTTGACCAAAGTCTGTTTTTCACATAAGGGTCCCCCACATGGTGCAAAAACTTTTTTGACTCCGAATCGGCTGATTTTTGCAAATGTTGTTTAGAACACTTTGAGTGAGTGATGCTGAAAGTTTGAGCGTGAAACTACAACTTTTCAATTTTGACCAAAATCTGTTTTTCACATAAGGGTCCCCCACATGGTGCAATAACTTTTTTGATTCCGAATCGGCTGATTTTTGCAAATGTTGTTTAGAACACTTTGAGTGAGTGATGCTGAAAGTTTGAGCGTGAAACTACAACTTTTCAATTTTGACCAAAATCTGTTTTTCACATAAGGGTCCCCCACATGGTGCAATAACTTTTTTGATTCCGAATCGGCTGATTTTTGCAAATGTTGTTTAGAACACTTTGAGTGAGTGATGCTCAAAGTTTGAGCGTGAAACTACAACTTTTCAATTTTGACCAAAATCTGTTTTTCACATAAGGGTCCCCCACATGGTGCAATAACTTTTTTGATTCCGAATCGGCTGATTTTTGCAAATGTTGTTTAGAACACTTTGAGTGAGTGATGCTGAAAGTTTGAGCGTGAAACTACAACTTTTCAATTTTGACCAAAATCTGTTTTTCACATAAGGGTCCCCCACATGGTGCAATAACTTTTTTGATTCCGAATCGGCTGATTTTTGCAAATGTTGTTTAGAACACTTTGAGTGAGTGATGCTGAAAGTTTGAGCGTAAAACTACAACTTTTCAATTTTGACCAAAATCTGTTTTTCACATAAGGGTCCCCCACATGGTGCAATAACTTTTTTTTTTTTTTGACTCCGAATCGGCTGATTTTTGCAAATGTTGTTTAGAACACTTTGAGTGAGTGATGCTCAAAGTTTGAGCGTGAAACTACAACTTTTCAATTTTGACCAAAATCTGTTTTTCACATAAGGGTCCCCCACATGGTGCAATAACTTTTTTGATTCCGAATCGGCTGATTTTTGCAAATGTTGTTTAGAACACTTTGAGTGAGTGATGCTGAAAGTTTGAGCGCAAAACTACAACTTTTCAATTTTGACCAAAATCTGTTTTTCACATAAGGGTCCCCCACATGGTGCAATAACTTTTTTGATTCCGAATCGGCTGATTTTTGCAAATGTTGTTTAGAACACTTTGAGTGAGTGATGCTGAAAGTTTGAGCGTAAAACTACAACTTTTCAATTTTGACCAAAATCTGTTTTTCACATAAGGGTCCCCCACATGGTGCAATAACTTTTTTGATTCCGAATCGGCTGATTTTTGCAAATGTTGTTTAGAACACTTCGAGTGAGTGATGCTGGAAGTTTGAGCGTAAAACTACAACTTTTCAATTTTGACCAAAATCTGTTTTTCACATAAGGGTCCCCCACATGGTGCAATAACTTTTTTGATTCCGAATCGGCTGATTTTTGCAAATGTTGTTTAGAACACTTCGAGTGAGTGATGCTGGAAGTTTGAGCGTAAAACTACAACTTTTCAATTTTGACCAAAATCTGTTTTTCACATAAGGGACCCCACATGGTGCAATAACTTTTTTGACTCCGAATTGGCTGATTTTTGCAAATGTTGTTTAGAACACTTTGAGTGAGTGATGCTGAAAGTTTGAGCGTAAAACTACAACTTTTCAATTTTGACCAAAATCTGTTTTTCACATAAGGGTCCCCCACATGGTGCAATAACTTTTTTGATTCCGAATCGGCTGATTCTTTCAAATGTTGTTTAGAACACTTTGAATGAGTGATGCTGAAAGTTTGAGCGTAAAACTACAACTTTTCAATTTTGACCAAAATCTGTTTTTCACATAAGGGTCCCCCACATGGTGCAAAAACTTTTTTGACTCCGAATCGGCTGATTTTTCCAAATGTTGTTTAGAACACTTTGAGTGAGTGATGCTGGAAGTTTGAGCGTAAAACTATAACTTTTCAATTTTGACCAAAATCTGTTTTTCACATAAGGGTCCCCCACATGGTGCAATAACTTTTTTGACTCCAAATTGGCTGATTTTTGCCAATGTTGTTTAGAACACTTTGAGTGAGTGATGCTGAAAGTTTGAGCGTAAAACTACAACTTTTCAATTTTGACCAAAATCTGTTTTTCACATAAGGGTCCCCCACATGGTGCAATAACTGAAATACGTGGAAATCGTTAAACTCAACAATCGTTTCAGAATTTGGCGCTGATTCCGAAAAACTATTCCTCGAGTTCTGAAAATGATGTTGAGCTGGTCCGATAGCTGACACCGTTTACTTTGGTGCCACCCTTTGAGCCAGCCTGCCACGTTTACGTGTAATTACAACCACCCAGTGACATTTTAGCGTTTATATTTGAAATCGCCATAGTTGAAAAATTCATTCTAGTAGTTTCCGCATCAAAACATTGTGTTTGGACAGTTTTTCCAGTTTAGCCACCCCCAAAAAGTGCCAAAACCGTTGCTTATAAATCACAGTTTTTTGGCAATTTTGAAGATATCATCACACAACTTTCAGAATAGGTCCATAGATACCTCAGATACCAGGTTACCAACTTTCAGCCCCCTACCATCATTTTGGACTAGTTTACTAGTTGACCCCGGCTCTAAATTTCGTCATCAGTGAATTTGACCTCGCAGATTTTGGTTTACAACTTTTTGTGAAAAATTGGGCGAACGAAATTTTTCACACAATACATCATTAGAAAGCCCGTGAAGTTTTCTAGGGGGAGAAACAACTTTCACTCACATATCCCCACCCATAAACCCACACGGCCGTCCACCACCAATGAAACTTCTATTTCAAGCTTCAAAAAATTGTCAGTTTCGGCCCACAAAAAAGCATTTCACGTGTTTCACGTCATAGTACGTGTCCTGAAATTAGTCTAGAAATGTTCAGCGCATCGTGTTACCCTATAATCACCTCATTTTCAGATCATTCCCTTGAAATTCCCTCCAAACCAGTGGCCAAACCTCCGAATTTGGCCGGAATTTGAGTTTTCTTGAAAAAAATAGTTGTAGGTAACATTACAAACTTGTAAACTTTACTAAGAAGTTCACTTTTGTACATATAATCATAAAATAGTAATGCAAAAAATGAGAATATTTTGCAAAACCGGCGCTTGACTACTGTCTTCAGGCGGGATCGAACCCGCGTCCTCAGACTGCAATCAAACACGCAATCGCTGTGCTATCCTGTTTCCGGCACCGGAGGGTCAGCTCGCTGGTATATGGTCGGGCCCCGGAGGTCGCGGCGCGCGTTGACCTCTTGCTAGCTCATTGTTGAAGATAGGAGAAAGTTTTTTTTTACGAAAATGATCTACTCTTCAAGCTCTACCTGTCCATATAGATCATTAGGCTGCCAGATGGCTGGTTGAAAAAGTCAATGTCCAAAATCGACCTTCTGACGGCTCTTGTTCAGTTTTGTGTGAACCGACTGATGATTGTGAGATGTCAAACTGATTGTAGTGAGATTCTCTACATTCTATCAGAAAACTGCGATCAAAGCTCAACTTACGACCTCACAGGTAGATCAAAACCGCCAAAATTGAAAATTTTTCAACTTTTCAGGAACACCAGTAGAAACATGGTTTAAAATCATTTTCATGCAATGAGGCGTGCATTTTCGAATTCCTTGGGAAAATCTCTATCCGATTCAACAACGAGTGAACGAAAAAACACGAAAGCGCGCCGTGCGCGCCAGCGCGTAATCACTATCAAAACACGACTTTCGGCGAGCCAGTGTGGAAAATTTTTGGTCAACTTTTTTTTTCTTTTTTGCACAGCGCAACATTTCAGAACAAGACGAACAAAATGATGTAGGTCAAAAAAATTTGACCTACTTTGAAATTTCAACGTTACAGCGTGCGCGCGCAACTTTACGAAATTTTTTGAAAATTTCAGCAAAGATGCGGACTGGCTGAATCTATACATGTTTCAAATTTCAGCCCAATCGGACAAGTCTGACTTTTGCCGTTTTTGAATTTTTTTTGATCTACGCGTCATTACGCGCCGCGCGCATGCAGAAATTGCAAAATTTGCAACTATTCAGATGCGCCCAAGTTTTGCGCACAATTTGAAACCAATTTTAGCTCCTCACATTCATTCCGCCGGTCGGTAGAAGCGTGCAACGGGGCTCAATTTAGCCAAAAACACGTTTCGGGCCCTAAAAATCGATAAAATCAATAATCTCAAAATTTTCTTGAAGATTCGAATTCAGTGGCCTAATACGGTTCTGTCGCCGTAGAGCTTGTGTTTTCACGACTTTTCATCTCTGAGATCTGAAAATCGCGCTTGTCGCGCGCGCGCCGCGCGCAAAGTTGCGGCTGGACCAAAAAATTTTGCTTCAGAATGACCGCCGTCAAAAGTTCTACGACCCAGTATACTTTTCAGCACGAGATCATTCGCTGTTTTTGAGAAAATCAAAAAACAATTTTTTTTTGCAAAAAGTTTACCTTTTTAAAACACGCGCAGCGCGCTCCGCGCAGAATTTGAAAAAAAAATTCATTGCCCAATCGATTGGAAACTATTTGGGCAAACTTTTTTATTATTACAGCGATTTGTAAAAATCAACATGCCAGCCACTACAACTCCTGAAACACGAAAATTTAAATTTTTGGCGGAAAGTGCACGACGTTTGGACGTACTGTGCACGCGTTCATGTACATTTTTACAAAATTCATACATGAATCGCGACCTGACGATATTTATATACAGGAATTTTTAAAATGAACAAAAAGTCTATACGGCATGGCGCGCTACGCGCGCGGAAATACAGCAAGGGTGAAAAATCATGTCAAAACCCCCGTCCGCCTTTATAAAATAAAGACTAGCGATAAATGATTTTGTATTTAGTTCGCCACGGTGCCCATCTACTGTATAAAAAAAAGTTTTTCAAAATTGGACCATTTTGAGCCAAGTTATGGGTGTTTTAGTGCCGCCGGCGGCGCCCGCCGCGCCTAATGGGCGTGCGGCACGTCATTATTGATTATTGCGGCAGCCGTAATGGAGCTATTGACAAAATTCAGGTGTTTTCTGGTAGCCACAGCTGTTTACAACATTTGTGGCAAAAATGAGAGAAATCCGTTAAGAACCACGCTCACAGAGTTCATGTAAAGACACTCGTTCCGAAAAAACCGGCGAAAACACCTCTCCAGCTTTATATACAGAGAGCGCTCATAATTCCCATTTAAGACGTTAAAAAACATATTCAGGCAATTTAACATTGATATTCGGATTCTACGTGGTTGATTACACTATTTTATGATGTTTTAGGAAAAAATATTTTTTCCCCATTTTCATCCCATACAACCACCAGAAAGTTAAAAAATCGATATTTTCGAGTTTCATATCTCGATCACTATTCGTGATATGAACTTTATTTTCACAGACAACACTAATCTTATGCATTTCTCTAAGTGTTGCAATTTTCGGCCATTTCCGTCTGTTTTGAACCTCCCAACGAGATGTCTCAAAATGACGAAAATCCACATTTTGAGATTCTCGGCTGAAGTTGAGAAAAACGTGAAGTACGTGAAAAGTGTTCAGCAAAACACTCATTCGTTTAAGAATTTGAAGCTGATTCCGAAAACCCATGTCTCGAGTTCTGAAAATGATTTTCAGCTGGTCCGATAACTGACACCCACCACTTTGGTGCCACCCTTTGAGACAGCCAGCCACGTTTACGTGTAATTGCAGCCACCCAGTAACATTTTAATGAGTATAGTTGGATTTGCCATAGTTGAAAACCCTATACTATTAGTTTCCGCATCAAAACATTGTATTTCAAAAGTTTTTCAAGTTTAGCCACCTCCAAAAAGTACCAAAACCGTTGCTTAAAAACCACACTTTTTTGGCAGTTTTGAAGATATCATCACAAAACTTCCAGAATATGTTCATAGATACTCCAGATACTAGGTTACCAATTTTTAGTCCTCTACCTTCATTTTGAACTAGTTTACTAGTTGACCCCGGCTCAAAATTTCGTCTTCAGCGAATTTGACCTCGCAGATTTTGGTTTACAACTTTTTGTGAAAAATTGGGTGAACGAAATTTTTCACACAATACATCATTAGAAAGCCCGTGAAGTTTTCTAGGGGGATAAACAACTTTCACTCACATATCCCCACCCATAAACCCACACGGCCGTCCACCACCAAAGCAACTTCTAATTCAGGCTTCAAAAAAATGTCGGTTTCGGCCCACAAGAATGCATCTCACGTGTTTCACGTGATAGCACGTGTTCTGAAATTAATCTAGAAATGTTCAGCGCATCGTGTTACCCTATAATCACCTTATTTCCAGATCATTCGCCTGAAAATTCCTCCAAACCTGAGCCAAACCTCCGAATTTGGCCAGAATTTGAATTTTCTTGAAAAAAAAAGTTGTAGATAACATTAGAAACTTGTAAACTTTACTAAGAAGTTTACTTTTGTACATATAATCATAAAATAACAGTGCAAAAAATGAGAAACTTTTGCAAAACCGGCGCTTGACTACTGTCTTCAGGCGGGATCGAACCCGCGTCCTCAGACTGCAATCAAACACGCAACCGCTATGCTATCCTGTTTCCGGCTCCCAAGGGTCAGCTCGCTGGTATATGGTCGGGCCCCGGGGGTCGCGGCGCGCGTTGACCTCTTGCTAGCTCATTGTTGAAGATATGAGAAAGTTTTTTTTACGAAAATGATCTACTCTTCAAGCTCTACCTGTCCATGTAGATCATTAAGCTGCCAGATGACTGGTTCAAAAAGTCAATGTTCAAAATCGACCTTCTGACGGCTCTTGTTCAGTTTTGTGTGAACCGACTGAAGAGTGTGAGATGTCAAACTGATCGTAGTAAAATTCTCTACATTCTATCAAAAAACTGTAATCAAAGGTCAACTTACGACCTCACAGGTAGATCAAAACCGCCAAAATTGGAAAATTCTCAAATTTTCAGGAAAACCAGTAGAAACATGATTCAAAATCGTTTTCATGGAATGAGTTGTACATTTTCGAATTCCTTGGGAAAATCTCTATTTGATTCAACAATGAAGTAGAGAAAAAACACGAAAGCGCGCGGTGCGCGCCGGCGCGTAATCACTATCAAAACACGACTTTCGGTAAGCCAGTGTGAAAAATTTTTGGTCAACTTTTTTTTTCTTTTTTGCACAGCGCAACATTTCAGAACAAGACGAACAAAATGATGTAGGTCAAAAAAAATTTGACCTACTTTGAAATTTCAACGTTACAGCGTGCGCGCGCAACTTTACGAAATTTTCTGAAATTCTCAGCAAAGATGCGGACTGCCCATATGTATACATGTTCCAAATTTCAGCCCAATCGGACAAGTCTGACTTTTGCCGTTTTGAAAATTTTTTGATCTACGCGTCATTACGCGCCGCGCGCATGCAGAAATCGCCAAATTTGCAACTATTCAGATGCGCCCAAGTTTTGCGCACAATTTAAAACTAATTCCAGCTCCTCAAATTCATTGCGCCGGTCGGTAGAAGCGTGCAACGGTGCTCAATTTAGCCAAAAATACGTTTCGGGCCCAAAAAATCGATAAATTAATTTTTTTCAAACTTTTTTAAAAGATTCGAATTCAGTGGCCTAACACGGTTCTGTCGCCGTAGAGCTTGTGTTTTCACGACTTTTCATCTCTGAGATCTGAAAATCGCGCTTGTCGCGCGCGCGCCGCGTGCAAAGTTGCGGCTGGACCCAAAATTTTTGCTTCAGAATGACCGCCGTCAAAAGTTCTACGACCCAGTATACTTTTTAGCCCGAGCTCATTCGCTGTTTTTGAGAAAATCAAAAACAAGTTTTTTTTACGAAAAGTTTACCTTTTTAAAACACGCGCAGCGCGCGCCGCGCAAAAGTTGGAGAAAAATTGTTTTGCCCAATCGATTGGAAACTATTTGGGCAAACTTTTTTGTTATTACAGCGATTTGTAAAAATCAACATGCCAGCCACTACAACTCCTGAAACACGAAAATTTAAATTTTTGGCGGAAAGTGCACAACGTTTGGACGTACTGTGCACGCGTGCATGTACATTTTTACAAAATTCATACATGAATCGCGAGATGACGATATTTATATACAGGAATTTTTAAAATGAACAAAAAGTCTATACGGCATGGCGCGCTACGCGCGCGGAAAGGCAAGTAGGGCCCCTGGAGTAGCGCAAAACCCCTACCATCTTTATAATATATAGAGCATTAATCTATTCAGAAGTGGTTATCATACTATTTTCGCCACCACTCTCAATGTTTCTTGAAAAAGTTTGTAGTTTCCCAACGACTTTTTTTTCTAAATCGAGTTTCATAGAAAAACCAAAAGAGGGATAGCATTTGCAGTCTGAATCATGTTTTGACACAGCGCAAAGTATAGCTACCGTACCCTGACTGTCGGTCCGTCATCGGCTATGTACTCGGTGGTCTCCACCACAGTCGTTGTCGTGTACGGCTCGTGGTGCATCTGCAATTACTAGTTGTAATCATGGTTGGAGAAGGAATGTAGTTTGTAGTTTGATCACACGCAAATAATCAATTTCGACCGCGAAGTAACGAGATCAAACTACAAAAAGCGGCATGGGTTTGGAAGAGCGAACGCCATACGTGAACCACAGTATGCAACTAGGGTTTATTGTACAATTGCCCCCCCCCCCTTGAGCCGAAATAGGTTGGAATTCGACCCGTAGTACTTCCCCCCACCCCCATAGGGAGGTGATTGTACAACGTCTTTCTTTACTGTAGGTTTGGATTGAGTGGGGGGCGATTGTTAAACGTCGACATTGTACAATTACCCCCCATTTACAATGAACCCCCATTTACCATAACCCCCTCTCTATAGGGAATCGTATTGGGAGGGGGGTGATAGTACTACGGGGGGGGGGGACTTAAGGTGAGGGGGGGGGGCAAATGTACAATTTTCCCTGCAACTATAGTTTGTTCCACCCACTTATAACCCTCTACAGTAATCTGCTAACACTTTCAGGTCGAATTGTGGTATATTAGCGTATTCAGAACACCTCAAAATTTTTATAGTGTCTTCTGCATGTTTACTACTACTAACTCTGGAAATTTGAAACCAAAGTACTGACTTTTTCATTAGAAAACACCCCCTTGAATAATTGACGGATTACTGTAGGAGTACATCGATTGGTGAAACAGACTATATAACTACTAGTTGTAATCGTGTGTGAGAAAGGTATTGAACCATTAGTTTGATCTCGTTCACGCTCTAGTTGGCGAAGCTCTACAAACACCGCGGGATAGGGCAACAAACAGTGTCGACTTTCAAGGCTGGCAGCATGGAGAGCGGAATAAGTTTTCAGAGAAAGCATGTCTGAGTTGTAGCTCGATTCCCCTTATCATCAGTGCTGAAAGGAGATCAAACTACAAACACATCAAAACGATACGCAACTACGGTCCTATGCAGAAATGCCTGGATTAGAACAGTTAGCCACAGTTTTCAAAATACAAGCACGAAAAACTTCTGAGCGTGTATTTTAGATTGCGTAACCCTGAAGGCCTGAAGCGCAACAAATACAGATCATTGTGTTTCATAAGTAACAAAGTTTTAATTTTGGATTGAAAGAGGCTCAGGTCTTTTCCCTGGTTAGTTATAGGCGTGTTGCAAATGTTTTGATGTGTATGCAGAACAAATTACAATAAATCACTCAATTAACTGATAACTTTACATAATTTCAATAAAGATTTCGCATGCTCTCTGTAGTTGCTTAAATAAAAAGAGTATAATCATATGAACAAGAGAATAGTCGGAGTGAAATTGTTTAGTCATTTTCTCGGCTTATTGCTCATATGAACACGTCACTTGTGACTATATACTCGAGAAAGGACAAAAGAACAACTATATAACAAAAAGACTAGGAGGGAAAAGTATAGTATATTCCATTCTTACGTAGACTCCTACAGTTTTCCAATATTTTCACAGGCAGGGTTTCGATTGAAACTATTGTTAGGTAGGATACTGAAACTAATGTCCGAACCATCAAACGTGTATAGCTCACATTTTGAAAAAGAACACCTCACAGGCTAAAAGTTGTATGTTGTGGAATCCAATTTACACCATGTCGCTCCATTCAAATCAATACGCGTTTTTTAGAATACGGCTATTTTCCATGCGGCTCAAACACACCTAAATAACCAAAACATACCTTAGAAGAATTTAAAAATTGATTATACTGTTAGTCAATTGCGCAGTCATCTTAATCATCTTAAACACCACAGCAGAACTCAGAAACGTGCAGTGATAAAGTGCACGATTCCTCATTACAATTCTCACTTTCAATTTACTTCTAGTATACTCATCACGAAGTTTCATTTTGTTTTTGACGCAACAATTTTAGGATTATATCAAAATAGGTCTGGGCATGTTCAAATCTTTCACTATTTGCAAAGTAAACAAGTCGTTGGTTCTAGGAGAGGTACCCAGTGAAATTTCTACTTTTTTGGGCGGTGAGAACTAGTTTTTGACAGCCAACAAAAAAAAAGGCAAACAATAATAACATGATATTTAAAGTATCTTCTTTATGTTAGTGAATGACAGGATAGCTATATTGGAAAAGTTGGGATAGTTAGTTTGTTGAAAAGGTTTATATTAGTGTTATCTACATCTGATAAACTTATATAAAAACCCCACTTGTCATAAAAACTTTGCTAGGAACAATTGAGTTATGTAACACAAAATTTCAATTCTACAATAAGTTTATAGCTCAACTATAACAACATATAATAGATATAGAAGACGACTTTGAATAAAGGGTAAATAGCTGCTCTTCCACGCCTTGCATCAGTTATTTTTACAACACAAGTGGGGGCGAGAGAGAAACAGCTGGGGAGATAGAGAGAGAGAGAGAGAGAGAGAGAGAGAGAGAGAGAGAGAGAGAGAGAGAGAGAGAGAGAAGAGAGAGTGGGGGGGGGGAAGATAGAGAGAGAGAGCGAGAGAGGGGATGAGAGAGAAAGAGAGGAGGGGGGAGGGAGAGAGTGGGGGGGGAGAGAGAGAGAGAGAGCGAGAGAGAGGGATAGAGAGAGAGGGAGGAGGAGGGAGAGAGAGAAAGAGAGACAGAGAGGGAGAGAGGGAGAGAGAAAGAGAGAGAGAGAGCGAGAGAGGGAGAAAGGGAAAGGAAAAGGGGGAGATAAAGAGGATGAATGGAGATAGGTGGAGAGAAAGGTAGAGAAAGAGACAGATAAATAGGGAGAGGAGAGCAAGAGGAGTGAAGAAGGGGATGGGTGGAAGGAGAGGAAGTAGGGAGAGAGAATATAGAAAGACGGAGAGAGAGAGAGAAAAGACGAAAAAGATAAAGACAGAGAGATAAAGAGTGGTAGGAACAGAGTGATAGTGAAAATAGAGGGTTAGAGAGAGGTGACAAGGTGTCATAGACTCCAACTCGAAAACCTCCCTAAGTGGGTAGTATGACTAACATAGTGTAAACAGCATGCAAGTAGTCCGTAAACGACGGGTACTTTTTGCCCGCTGTTTACCCAAAATATTTTCGCGCGCCAGCAACGAACGAATGGCTAATCGGGTCAGCTTCTTATAACTGGAACAAAAACGGGGTGTGCTCAGGCGCATCAACTATATGGAGATCACGGCGAAATTGTAGTTTGATCGAATCACACAGCAGAATTTTCGCTCAAACGATAACACAGCTGATCGAGACAAGTAAACGACTCAAAAACAAGGCTGCTACAGAAATCGATTGATCAGATATGAAGTAGAAGAAACTTGTAGTTTGACTTGCAAACACAGCAGAATTTTCATATTTTGCAAAAAATGCATCAGGATCAAACTACAGACACAGCGAAAAGGATGAAATAACAAGCTGAGCCTGTTATATACATCCATGAAAAGTGCGTTATAACGTGAGTTTGAATAAAATGTCTTTCAAAACCTGCCATTTCCGTTGCCGGGACTAGGGTCGATTAGTATAAACATGAACAAGCATGAAAGCATTACGTGTGATCATAATCTGTAGATAAATCATGAAAAAAATAAACATTTATGCAATTTCACTAAATATTCAAAAACCTACATCTTGTTTCTCCGGAATTCGTCTATTTTCTTCGTGGGAGGTCTGCTCGCGGGAGGCTCCGGAATGATGACGTCATCCGCAAATTCTCGACTTTTCTCCTCCATTCTAAAAAAATAAAATTTTAATTACTGAAGAAGGACTATTATGTGGTCCAACTGCAATACATTGTTCAATTGCAGTTTAAAGAACCGTTGACACGGAATTGGTTCACATAATCGTCTTTCTTTAAATTAGATTTACAGGTATTATGATGAAAATGACAAAAAAAACAAGTTGTGAGCTTTTGTTCACGAAGTGGGCAAATGAATGAAAAGCTCAGCAAATCGAAATTAAACTGGTAAGATTAATTGATATGAATGAAAAAAGAAGTGGTACGTTTCGCCTCTACCCCAGACGTAACCACTTAAATCTTGAGCTACAGGAATCATCTCAACCTCAAGGAACAGCGAAATGGTGGATAGATTTATTATGTGTTTGTAGTTTGATTCCGATAAGTTTTAGTCGTGGGAAGAACATGATAAATCTATTTATGTGTTGAAGATGAGAAGTAGTATTCACTCTTACAACCAATGAATAACTAGAGCGATGTGGTACAATTGAAACTTGTAATCCAATCAAAATTTGAAATGAAGAACGAACCTATTGATGTAGGCAGCTAGAAACAATGAGATATTCTGCAGTTACTACATGTCATGTAAACGTTTCAGCGTGTTTCAAGGGAACACTTCACAAAACTTGCTTTTTTTTACAGTAATCTATAGAATTTTCACTGTTTTCACAATCAACACGAATAACAATGGCAATGTAGAATTACGAAAATCGAGAGTGGTGTCATGGCTCTAGAAATAACTGGAAAACATGAAAAAATGATTACAAAACTGTGTATAACTTTTATTTACAACTTACTTCCTATACTAAATCGTCACGATGAATGGTTTTCGGTGTTGAAGAATTCCGTGACTCCAACGGGAAAACCAAAATGTAAATGTCATAATGTGGGTTAAAGACGTTTATTAACAATATTTTTACATGTCAAAGGTTTTTTTTAAAATTAAGATTGCAAAAATTTTGCGAACCGTCTTCGATTAGCGAACTACAAAAGCGAGAGTGTGCAGGTCAGAGAGACGCAGAATGTCTCAGACTACCTGTCGTCGCATTGACCTTGCCTTTGTAGCTGGCGAATGGTGAAAAGTTGGAGGTCGAGGCTATATATATATATATATATATATATATATATATATATATTTGACTTCCAGATTAAAGAGTTCTACAATGTGCGTTAAAGGAGATCTACATTTCAAAACAAACTGTGTTAGAAGATATAAAAATAGTGTAAAAAAGGGAAAACTCTAGTGTGGAACGAAGAGCGTCCTCTACCGATAGAAAATTTCACAAAATGCGTTAAAACCATAAAGGGTAACATTATGGGGATAATGCATTTTGAAATGAACGTTTCTCGCGCGGTAAAGATGAGAGTCTGTTTCTGATGAAAGTTTCCGAAACTGCGTTGAAGAAGATCAAGAGAAACAATATGAAAATTATGTATTCTGAAAGGAAAAAGTAACAATGTGCGTTAAAGGTGAGCTGATGGCTCTGTGAATTTAGAGGTGAGGCCATGTTTCTACGTAATACGAAACGCGCTTTGTCTCCGCGCACTGCTTTGCGAGACAACGTCTTTGCACGCAAAAAAGACTATTAACAAATGTCGCGTGCGGCTAAATATATAAGATAGACACCGCAGAATTGTAGTTTGAACTCGATATACTGAGAAAGTTGTCGATCTGCTGTCAGTTACTGTACTCAGGTAGAGACTTAGGAAACGAAGCATTTCATGACAAACTTACGACAAACGTTTTGAAAAATGACTCTGAAGAAATAGTATGTTTCACACACGTGTAGTCTTTTGCAGTATGTGTCTCTGCTTTCAGGGTGTTTAGACGTGTGTACAGGAGATGAGCAGATCAGAATTGTAGTTTGAACTCGATACACCGCATAAATCACGAATTTTCATCTGGAAGCAACCTTTTCATTGTGTCTTCGAAAACAGAATGACTAATATTTGCATTTTTTGGCAGGACGATTATTAGCTGGACGATTCTGGACCAATCCCGTGTCAACGGTCATTTGAACTGCAATTGAAAAATGTATTGCAGTAACTGAAGCGTTGGAATTGGACCACATAATCGTTCTTCTTTAACGATAGTCTTGCGGCTGTTTTATCTCAGTTAGAACTTCAGAAAAGGAGCACATCTCATCGAACTACCGATCTAACCTCATTCGAACGGAAAGTTGATCAGCAATTCGTGTAAACATCATGGAATAGTGTTAATCTACACAGTCCAGAGTCCACATGAATACGAAAAAGACTGTACAGGTCAGTGAGTAATGGATGAAGGTGGAACTACACATTCAGAGCCAGTGCATTTGAGTTTGTTCTCACTAAAATACCTCATGAGCTATTAGTGTCAGGTTCTCATGAGATTCCATTGATTGGTACGCTACAACATCGAGAGTTCACGAGTAGCTGATGAGGTAGCTCATGAGAAACTTATATGCACTTTCCGTGAGGTTGAACGATTTGCTACGCCATCTGATACGAAAACCTGAACCAGGGATGAAATAGTTCGTGATAAACTGATTCATAAAAGTTATTGAAAATAAAATAGTACGTATCACACACCTACTCGAAGAAAAAGGTAAATTTTATATCTAACCGGGTTTTTGGGGAATCTAACCTTTTTACTACTGGGTGACCGCGAATTAAAACCGGTCACCATTCGATGCGGTTACCAACAGGTAACGTTACTCAAATCTCCGGTTACTTATGGAATTAGCCAAGAAAAAGAGCGTCGTGCATTGTATATTCTGCGGTAGCCGTTCTATCGTTGTTTCTATCCTTTGTTTGTGTTTTGCGGCGATTCCTTCACACCCATAGTGTCAACACGAGAGGTTGTATCGATTGCAAACACTCGACTTTTTGATCTACTTCAATTTGTGGAGGTAAGAACTATAGTTATTGACCACATTTTGTTTGTAGTTTGATCTTGTCACGTCATCATTCATGTCTTTCGAAAACTACAAACACAGCGGAATACGACCACACACACCGTTTAACGTGTTCCATTTTGGGTTTCTTGAAAGTTGGACATAGAATGTATCAAGTTGAGCTTTGAAAGCTAAACTCGATGAATTCTAGGCTTGGCTGACCTGTTTTTGGTCACTTTTATAAGGTAACCTGAAAAGTAAGCGGAAAGTTCAACTAACCCAGGTAGCGTTCACTGTTCAAAACTCATGGAAGCCCGGCCAATTCCACAAGCAACCCGGTATTTCGTTAACCCTATCAGGTAACCTTAACCGGGTTACTTGGTTATAGTGGTAGACCATTTCAAATGAGCGGAGAGCACAGCGCGTAAATTTTGGACAGAAAATTCATTTCACGGGAATCGAACCCGTGGCTAGTAGAATTGTAGTACCGCCACACTGTCACTGCGCTAAATGGGCCAACCTCTGCAATGCTCGGGAAGAATAGATATGTGAACAACTCTAGATATTGAACTGAATGAAAGCACTCCTAGTAAGGAATTATGACGATAGATTTAAAACGTTTCAAGATAGTTAATAAAAAATAGTAGAGTAGTTATAACATTTGTTCGGAAATTTTCAACTTTTGGAAAATGATTTTTGAAAAAAAAAGCCTCCCATTTACGTATTTCTTTTGTTCTTAAATCTTTGCTATGGCTTGACAATAATAGTTTTGAATGATAGAGCTTATTTAAAAAGAAATAACCAACACTAAATTGAAAATAGAATGTGAAAGCACAATGCATTGGCAGAACTTCCAAAAATGGTATTGATTGATGCCATCTGCGCGCCCCTGCTAACCACCCGGTCAACTTATAACACCGTCTTTTCACCCGATTATCCGTGGTCCACGACTATAACCCTTTTGTTAACCCCTTTGTAGCCCTCTTTTACGATGTTTTTTGGGGAAATTTGGGGTTAATAAGTGGTTAACAAAAGGGTTGACCTAGTAACCCGGTTAATGGTTAACTACTAGGGTTAACGAAATACCGGGTTAAATAAAGAATTCGCGTGGAAGCCTCCAACTACTGAGGCTACAGACAATTTTGTTACCAAACGATTAGAAGAGATTTCAAGCTACAGTGTGGGGTTCTAAACGTTGGGCTAAAATCTTGTTCACATTTTCCGGTTTCAAGAGGAATTAGGCCTCAGTGGATCTCCGAGAATCAAATATGCAAAAGTTGGTCAGCATCATTCTCGCTTGAATTTGAGCACCAATGGAAGAAAATTATGCACTGATCTCAGTTTTACCATTGAACTATTAAATTGGTTCAAACTACACATGTGTTGACCTACCGTACAATGATGAGCTGTACGGTAATTTGAACAAAGTACGTGAAATCGCGTCAATGTTTTAAGAGTACGGTATCATCTAACTTCCCGCAAAAACACGGCGCCAAAACTCGGTCATTTTTTTTCTAAAAAATTTAAAATACTCCAATTTAACTTTGTATTCTAGTCTTTTACACGTTCATTTCTTCATTAAAAATGCTTCTATAACCCCCTTCTGTATAATAAAGTGTAATCAGATTATGTATCATTTCGTTTTAGCTCAGATTGCGCAATGTGACGAAATCATCATGATTTCGTTCACTTAAGTTGTTATAGTGCGTTGACAATTCACATTTTCGATACTGCTTTCATTCAGTCCTGTTACCGGCTTTGGGTTAATCGCTTGGCTTGAAATTTGGCATTAGTTAAGATATATTTTGAACTTCTCTCTGTAATGTTTGGTTTGTTTCATCCTCAAGTCTTTCATTGATCGCCTCTTTGTTCCAGAATTTTCCAATAATTCCAGTCACATTTTGCGTTTCCCATTAGTTTTCATATTTAATTATCGGTTTTTACAGTCAAGTGCTCATTTGGGTCCCCAATATGGAGAAGATGCAACATCTCACAGCAAACGAAGTTCGCTCTACATTTATCAACTTCTTCAAGGTAAGTTTTGCCTCTCTCCCATTCGTTTTGTTACCAAGGAGTACTTCTTTCAGTTTGCACAAAAAAACCTTACCTGAGAAGTTTGCGGTTCTTTCTTGAAGTTGTTCTGAGCAAGTGGTTGCTGAAGCATACTATGAAGAATAGGGTTCATGATAATAGTATTACAGATTTTTTCTGAAATATAACATTATTACAGATTACGATTCATACAACCTCACAACACATTTATTCAAGAAAAACACCGTATATAAAATAATGTATGAAGTATGAATTCGTTTTAGGACAAGAAGGAGCACACCTACTGCCATTCCTCGTCCGTCGTGCCTCATGATGATCCGACTCTTCTATTTGCCAATGCTGGAATGAATCAGGTTGGAATCGAGAATTCATTATCAGTCTCTTCTTTTCTTCAAATGTCAACAAATAAAATAAAAATTTCGAGGAGTTCCGTTTGGATTGATGAAATCCTGCAGTTTTTGGGCCAGGGCCCCGAAACTACTATTATTGACTTTGCTGGTTCACCTAACTATATAAACCCTTTTCTGAAAAGGTTTAGTCTTGAAAACTACCAAGATTACAATACAACTGTTCCGTATTCTGTTTGGTGCCACACCTTGCGAGAATTAGAAGTCACAACACAATGTATCTAATATATTATGTGATGTTATCTCAATGAAGTTCACAACTACGGTTGTGGAATGGTTCAATTACCATCGTTTCGCTGTTTCAGTTCAAGCCGTGTTTCCTGGGAGTCGCCGATCCCCACAGTGATCTGGCCAAGTTGAAGAGAGCCGTCAACACACAAAAGGTACGCGTCATTTTTTTTCGTTTTCATTGAGAAAATTTATAATTGTTCAGAAATTGAGACCGGGTTTCGCTAATTTACGGCTTCCCGTTCAGAAAGATCACTGTCTTCTGGTCTTTTCTTTTCTACAAAACAGAAATAGAAATTACTGCGTCTCTTGTCTTTTCTTATCGACAATTCAGAAAGAAAAATTACTGCGTGTGTTGAGTTATCAGACGTAGCTTTCAAAAGTATCTTTCGTTCTCCGGTTATTGGTCTATAAACAGTTCAACTGCTGACTCCTGATACTGATCTGTCTTATTTGAATACACCAAGAATAGTCGGACTACTCGACAAAAATAAGTCCGTTTTAGATGGAAACGGAAAATGATGAATTTTAATAAAAAATAGACAACTTTGGTCGTTTTCGATCAAAAAGTAGCCGTATTTGGAATATTGGAATACTTAACTGGGGGTATGCCATCTATCTTTAGTCCTGGTTTTTGGTCTAAAAACAGTTGAACTGCTGACTGATGCTGAACCATCTAATTTATTCCATTTCCAGTGCATCCGTGCTGGTGGAAAGCACAACGACCTCGATGATGTGGGAAAGGATGTCTACCATCACACGTTCTTCGAGATGTTGGGAAACTGGTCCTTCGGAGACTATTTCAAGGTTTGTAAATGTTTGTGTTGCCGAATTGTTTTCCAAAAAGGTTATTTAATAAAATCGGGTCACAAAAATGGAAATTAGAAACATCGTGACTCCAAAATTGGGGTTTCGACCAAATACAGAATACACCGTTTTTTTCTTCGACAAAGTAGGTAAGGGGGGTTTGTGTAAACATTTATGTTGTAAACCTATTTACACCTATTGTAAAAAAAAATGGGTCTCATGGAGGAAGGGCGGCTCAAAAAAGTCAGCTCGTGTATGTAATTGTGTGTTTCTATGATTTCGAGTACGGGGGTAGTGTAGTTTATCGTTTAGTTTTCCGTTACAACTACACTGGATGTTTGCCAATTCCTTAGCAGTGAAATTTGACACAGTAGTTTCGTCATCACTTGAGTGTTGAATTGAACTGTAAAGTGGTGAAGTTGTCCCAAACCCACGTCGATAGTTAAAAGATCGATATATTTACTGCTTCACTCAAGTATGTTAATCGCTAACCAAGCGTTTGAAGTGATACACCAAAATCAACACTCAATGATGCAAACTATTTCGGTCGGTAACCGCCAAGGATTGGGCGCTCGGTGCAAACACATGCATAAACTGGCAAACACCGCTGAAAAGCGATAAGAAAATGGGCTCCGTTTCAGAGAAATGTTGCATTTTCTTTTAACTCAGTTTGCAAAAGGGTTTCGTAAAAAGGAAATTTCTTGAATCTTTTCGGTGTGTGAGTTGAGTATTTCTGAAAATCCACCCAATTACAGAAGGAGATCATCAACTGGTCGTGGGAGCTGCTCACAGAGGTGTTCAAGATCCCCGCCGATCGTCTGTACGTATCCTATTTCGGTGGCGACGCCAAGGCCGGAGTCCCAGAAGACGTGGAAGCCAAGGAGATCTGGCTCAGCGTTGGGTAGGTCAAATGTTTTTGAACGGAAAAAGTTGTATGCAAACGTGGTCAGAACAAAGTTTTAAGACTAGGTATTTCGCTTCCTCGCCTACAATTAATTTTACTTTGCCTGGACGTAGGGGAGCGGCGTAATACATTAATTTCTTCTCAGCAGAGTGGAGTACTGCATCTTCAGTGTAAGCA
Source organism: Litoditis marina (assembly GCA_964036275.1). Taxonomy (NCBI): domain Eukaryota; kingdom Metazoa; phylum Nematoda; class Chromadorea; order Rhabditida; family Rhabditidae; genus Litoditis; species Litoditis marina. Next base: position 19,232,154 of record OZ038437.1, on the reverse strand, counting down.
TATCCCTTCCCGACCTCTCACTTTGAGTACTGTATCCCTCCTTTTCAGTGTTCCACCCAGCCACATCCTCCCCTTCGACATGAAGGATAACTTCTGGGAGATGGGAGACGTGGGACCGTGCGGACCCTGCTCGGAGATCCACTATGATAGAATCGGGGGCAGAGACGCCAGTCATCTGGTCAATATGGATGATCCGATGGTGGTAGAAGTATGGAATCTCGTCTTCATGCAGTTTAATCGGTACGTTTTTGACTTTTTGAACGAAAACGAGAACTTTTTCTATTTTGATTTCAATATTTTTCAATTTTTAACAAAGACCCCCGTTTGGGGATTACTCGAACATTACTGGTGTATGAATTCACCCCGTGGAAAATAATATTTCGAAGTCTTTAGTTTTCCCTCTTCCGTAAACTACTATAAAAAATATGTCCTGATTTAGTGAGGAGGGAGGTGTGCTTCGCCCTTTGCCCGCCAAGCATATTGATTGCGGTTTGGGTCTGGAGCGCCTGATCGCAGTTCTCCAAGAGAAGACAAGTAACTACGACACGGACATCTTCCAGCCCATATTCAAGGCTATTCAGCAGGTGACAAAAGGGGGAAAATTCGATGCTTGCACATCGAATTCTCTGGCCTCAGACTATTGAGCAGGTGAGAGTGAAAAGATGTGGGAAATCTCTGGCTGAGAAGCCAAACACATTCATTTTTCCGATAGTTTTTGGTGTAGGAATTTCTTTTCTGACAACTTGACTTCGGGGAAGACCCAAACTCAGTATTTTGATCTATGCTACATCTAAAACTATTACCCACTCCAGGGATGACTAGAAAATTCAGATATCTTCAATGTGATTATTTTGAGCTTGACCGTATTGTCTTTTTTGGCTGGAGAAGAACTCTGTTTAGTTCGGAAAACCCATCTAAAGTTCACATTTTGTATAACAAATGATTTTGCAGGGAACGGGGATCCGTGAGTACACTGGTCATGTGGGAACAGATGATGTGGACGGAATCGACATGGCATACAGGTAATTAATATATTGTAATTATATATATTTATTCTGAAGCCATCCTATGTAGACTTATCCGCCAAGGGCTCTCACCTCTCAGTTGAGGAAATGTCGTGAACATTTATTGTGAAGCGAAGTGTAGATGTCGCAATTGAATAATCGATTGTGTTCACACAAAGTAATTGGTATTGCTAGTAATTTATTGGAAAATGAGAATCGCAAAATGTCCCTGCCGCTGTGCTACTCTTGGCGGCGTGAGTGCAGATGTCTTGATTAACTAGTGCAAATAACTTATAGAACTAGTATGGGGTAGTTTTGATTTAGCACTATTGGCTAGGGGCATATAAGGTGACCACCTGAGATTTGTCAAAAATCGTAATTTATCGGCCGAATAGCTAGAAGTCCTTGTGAAAATAGCTAAACTCTTTAGCCGTTGCACGTGTCGAATACCAATGACATTACTGGAGTCCACGCACTGACGTTGAAACTTGGATAAATGCGAGGAATTTTGGATTTTCCTTGCATGGAAATTGAACTGTACCGCGGGGTGAATTCTATATGTAACCGGGTGTTTTGGTAACCTAACCGGTTTTTGGTAACCCTTTTTCCAGGTCACCTCAGTAGGTAACCGGTCGGTAACCGAAAATGAAAAACCGGTTACCTGTTTTTCTAACGTAAAATGTGGTTTTTACCGTTAGTTTGTTTGGTAACCGGATTTAAGTGTCAGGTTACCGATAACCTGAAAAAAGGGTTACCAAAAACCGGTTAGGTTACCAAAAAACCCGCTTACATATAGAATTGGCCGTACCGCGGTGCGGGACCAATTGAATATTTGCGCTTTCGGCGACTCTTACTTACAACTAGGCAAAACATGTAGCTATAAGAACGGGCTATCAGTATTTTTCTTTTTCAGGGTTGTAGCCGACCATATTCGTACGCTGACCATCGCTCTCTCGGACGGAGGAAGACCCGATAACACGGGAAGAGGGTGAGCTGGACCATCTTTTTCTCCATGCTCTGTTTCGGATAGTGATTCGACGGAAGTTTCAGTATGAGCCTCACAATCATGTCCGATCAAATCGATTTTCTGTCATATTTGAAAGAAAAGAGCAAGAATCCGAGAATGGAATGTTTTGAAGTGAAAACGTGATCTTTTCCGTAGAGAATTACATGTAGCTTGTTGATGGAGCACAGATCACTTTTAATTTGTTCAATATCTAGTCATTTTCAGCTACGTGTTGAGACGTATTCTACGTCGTGGGGTCCGTTACGCAACGGAGAAACTGAACGCCAAACCCGGCTTCTTCGCCTCTCTCATCCCGGTTGTCATTGAGATTCTGGTTGGTTTTTCGACATTCGTTATTTTTTGGACACGTCTAGTTGTTCTATCACGAATAATACAGTATACTGGGTATACGAAGACTATTCTTACGAGTTTAGCGAAAAGTGAGCACGTTTTCCGATTTCATTTGGGTATTGAGTCAAATTTGATGGAGTATTCTCATAGTTATGTGTTGCCAACAGTTCGGGTTTGAGTTGTCCTGTTTCTCTCATAGTATCTAGTTTAGTTGTTGTTTTGTTAGTTAATGTTGCCGCCGAAAAATTATGTTTCGTACCTATTATATATTGTTGTTGTGTTTAGCTGTATCAGACGTTCACAATTGTTGGACGACTCTCTAAATTCTGGGTGACAGACAAAAAATGGTGTAAATATCTATTTTTTGGGTGATTATTATAATACTTTTCGGTTCAAAATCCAGATAATCATCCAATTTGGGCGAATTTTTGAGTGATTAGCTGGATTTTTCATAAATTTTGTTTATCATAAATTTTGGGTGACCAAAGTTCAGACGTCGTCTGGTGTTGTATACGTCTGGCTGTATAGTGTCTCGTTTCAGGGTGATACTTTCCCGGAACTGACCCGTGACCCGGAAACGGTCCGCGACATCATCAACGACGAGGAAACACAGTTCCTGAAGACGCTCAACCGTGGAAGGGTTCTGTTCCAACGGGCCGTCAGCCATCTGCCGGAGGGTCAGAAGACGTTCCCAGGTGGGTGCAAAGCAGACTGAGACTACGGTACTAAAGTTATCTGAATAGTCAGAGACACAGAGAAACCTGAATCCGGGCACGTTTGAAGAGCCAGAACGATGATTCGGTCACTCCCCACACTTTTGTTCATACCCCACACCCCACTAAGGTTGTCGCCAGATAATCTCAAAAACGAGCTACTTTTTTGCCGAAAAGAAGAAAATTGGTCCAGTTTTTATTACAAGTCGTTAGTTTTTCACGTGCTTTCATCTAAAAACGGACTAATTCTTTCGCTTAGTCGGGCCTTACCGTTTGTGTCTGTGTATTCGGTCCTATTTCTTTGTCTATTTCAGGTGACGTTGCGTGGCGTCTATATGACACCTACGGCTTCCCCGCCGATTTGACGCAGTTGATGGCGGAGGAAAAGGGACTTTCGGTAGATCACGAATCGTTCGAGGAGAACCGGAGAAAAGCTGTGGTGGGTAGTGTTCGTAGATGAAAGATCAAAGTCTGGAAAACTATCAGCAAGAAAACTGACGAAATTTCTGGACATTTTCCATACTAAATGATGAATTTTGAAGTATGTTGTCGATACTTGAAACATGTCCCTCCTCAGAGTGAAGCGTAGATCACGAAACAACAGGGTATTTCACACCATATGCCTATAAGCCTCCTATGATTCATAGGCAGACAAAAAGACCTGTCTGCGATTCATAACTGCGAAATCCCCCATTTGAATAGTATTCTCTTTCCAGGAGCAGTCGGCGGCTGGTGCCGGGAAGTTCCGCGACACCCTTGACCTCGACGTCCACGCGCTGGCAGATCTCCACAAAAGGGGCGTGGCCACCACTGACGACTCTCCCAAGTACAACTATTCCGCGGAGGGGGCTGACGATCTCACTGCACAATACAGTCAGTCTTATTGAGTCTTAACATATTGCTGTGCTAAACGGATCAACTTGGGTAAATAGCCGAGTTGAAAGGTCAGCTTTTCTCGGGGAAAAGGTGAAAAGCTTTTTTTTATATTTGAAACCCGTTTTTTTTCCCGGAAAATTTGGCTTAGTTGCAAATGCAGAGGGGGGGGGGGGGATTGGCGTGGTCTGAGTGTACAGTAGAGTCAGTTATCTTACTGGTGCAACTAGTGTTTCTTATTCTTTTCCCATTTCAGAGTTTGCCAGTTGTACCGGAAAGGTGTTGGCTATCAGAAAGGAGGGAAAATTCGTGGATTCCCTGGAAACCGGGGACGAGGGAGCAGTTCTTTTGGACAAGACGAACTTCTACGCGGAGCAGGGAGGACAGATTTACGACACCGGAGTGCTGACGAAGGTCGGAGAGGAGGTGAGTACTTTAGTATAGTGAGTAGTAAGATCAATATTGAATTTAGCATGTTGTTGGGGATTTTGTGGTGGCACGGAAGTACTGACGAAGTTTTGACAAACGGTTTTTACCGAACGTCCTGAAATAGAATAAGAGGGGTCCCTTCTATTTGAACCAAAATGATCTAATTTGAGCTAATTGAATCGAAAAACTAATTCCTTTTCGAAACAAAATAGTCAATCGCGCGCAGCGCGAAGCGCTGTGCGAGATTTGTCTTTGGTCCGGCTAATGCGCGCCTTCATTTTTTTAGTTTTCTCATAAAAAGGCTCAAATTTGCAAAACAGAACTTTTACAAACTTGGGAAGTTTCTTCAGCATATTTGCAAATTGTGTTCCAAATTTGAACGAAATCGGTTGAGTTTGAGCCAAGTTATGACGTTTTCGCTTCATCCAGAGCGCCAACTTCCGTTGTGTGTCCTTCCTTCCGTCATTGCGTGCTGGGGTGCTATCTCTGTCGCAACTAAACGGATTCGTATGAAATTTGTAGTAATAATAGAACTCGTATAAAAACGGAATGAGCGCAAATTTTTTTTTGAAAAAAAATATTTTTCACCAAGTTACCACCTTTCGAAATAAATGCCTCTGCGTCTCTCCATTTTGTGCACTCTCTCGCTCTCTCTCTGTCAGGTCGGTTATGCAAACTCTTGTAACTTAGGGTAACACTGACCGATTTCGATGAAAATTTAAATATGATACCATCGTGACTTTAATATAAGTAAAAAGTATTCTATTGGTGACGTCATTCAGGATTCTGGAGACCCGATGACGTCATCTTTGAAAAGTGCAAAGTTGACGTCAAATATTTCTCCGAATGATGACAATAGTTGGCAAGTGGGTTATTAACGATGGATCTTCATCGAAAGGTGTCGTATTCCGGGATTCTGAATGCCAGATGACGTCAAATTTCAAAAGTAAAAAGGTGACGTCAAATTATTCTTCAAATGATAATAATAGTGGGCGACTGGTTTAATAACGATAGAACTTCATCTAAACATGTCGTTATCTGAGATTCTGGAGGCCAGGGGACTTAATACTGGAAAAGTGCAAAGTTGACGTCAAATATTTCTCCAAATGATGACAATAGTTGGCAAGTGGGTTATTATCGATGGAGCTCCATCGAAAGGTGTCGTATTCTGGAATTCTGAAAGCCAGATGACGTCATATTCAAAAGTTCAAAGTTGACGTCAAATATGTTCACAAATGATAATAATAGTTGGCAAGTGGGGTATTAACGGTGGAACTGCATCTGAACATGACGTATTCTGGAATTCTGAAAGCCGGATGACGTCATTTTTGAAAAGTGCAAAGTTGACGTCACATATATTTTCAAATAATGGTAATATCTTAGAAAGGGTCAATTAACGGTGAAAATCAATCTAAGAGTGACGTATTCTGGGATTCTGGAGACCAGATGACGTCATTTTTGAAAAGTGCAAAGTTGACGTCACATATATTTTTAAATGTGAAAATATCTCAAAAATGGTATATTAACGATGAAACTTCATCTAAATATGACATATTCTGGAATTCAGGAGGCCAGGTCTCAGATGACGTGAACTTTTAAAAAAAATTGACGTGAAATATGTTTTCGAATGCTGAAAGTTTCTTAAAAATGGTCGATTTACGGTGAAACTTAATTCAAACATGATGTTTTCTCGGATTCTGAAGGGCAGATAAAGTAAGTTTCCAGAACCGCAATGTTGACGTCATTTTTTTCGAATGGTGGTAATACTTGACAAGTGGTTCATTAAGAAAACAATTTTATCTGCACGGTACAGATCAAAACAGCTCTCTACATACCTACGGCATGTTTACAAAAAGAGAAAAATTCATGAAAAAGTGGGGGCCCAACGACTGTGAGATTTGTCTTCTTCTGTGCGCCCCTTAGACAGCTACACTCAAATGAAGCAGCTACTGCTACAAAAACCGAAAAATACTCATGTATAACTGTTAATTACAAACATACAAAAGTCGTAAAATATCTTTTCAAACCTGTAAACCAGAATCTACAAATCACAGCTGCGAACGAAAGAACAACTGTTGAATAATATGCGAAGTGTTATATAATCTAGAGTTGAAGTAATGACCACAAATGCATACCATTGAGTAAAAACCAGGATCTCTATGGTTGACTACGTTGAGTTGACATCTGTGATTCGTAGATTCTAGTTTACAGGTTTGAAAAGATATTTTACGACTTTTGTATGTTTGTAATTAACAGTTATACATGAGTATTTTTCGGTTTTTGTAGCAGTAGCTGCTTCATTTGAGTGTAGCTGTCTAAGGGGCGCACAGAAGAAGACAAATCTCACAGTCGTTGGGCCCCCACTTTTTCATGAATATCTCACTTAGCTTTGGTATGACTTAGGCCAACTAAAACGTCATAACATTGGCTTTTGGACGCTACAATTACCGTTCTCCCACACCCCATGCTCTTTTCAGACCACCGAGTTCAACGTGACCAACTGCCAAGTGCGTGGTGGGTACATTGTGTTGGTCGGCTCTTCCGAGGGAGTTCTCAGTGTGGGAGATGAGGTTCTTCAGAAGTTTGACGAGGTACGTAGCTGAATCCAAACAGTTCTAGCGAAAGTCTGGGCGCGTGTGTTTCTTTCTTTGTCTGAAAACTACTCGAGAGACTTGTCGGATCTCACCGGTGTTTGAGTATTGCTGATTCAGGAGAGTTCCATCTGGGGTCCGGGTCCGGCAAAAAACGTTATTTTGAGACAGTTTAGAAAGATTGATTTTGTTGGATTGAACTTTGTTTTCAAATGTGATAGTCTGTGGTTTGAGTGAGAAGCATTAAGTCTTGTGCTTATTGTGAAGTTTTCTTATCAAGGGCTCAGCGACGAATGGCAGATTACACTGCTCTATTCTCAATTCTCTGTAGTTTGTAGTCTTGAACAATAATCAAGATATCTATGAATGACTATAGATTTCATTGATTTGTGTTCTGCAGGATCTAGTTTTTAGTCTTGAACGATAGCGATTGATTTTTTATAATTTTCTTAACTTCTGTTCTTCAGGACCGTCGTGCTCTGGTGATGAAGAATCACACGGGTACGCACGTGTTGAACTACGCCCTCCGGACGGTTCTCCCGGATTCGGATCAGAAAGGATCTCTGGTCGCCCCGGACAGGGCACGATTCGACTTCACCAACAAGCAGGCGATGACTGTCAAGCAGGTTGGTACTATGTTAAACAATAGGTACAAGACAAACGAGTATAGTTTTCTGAGTTTGCACCAGCTGATCGTCACTAACGTTCTGTCCCTAGTTTGTATTTAGTTTACTCGGCATTGTTTTAGGTAGAAACATTAGCGTGGTTATATTATAGTTTCAAAATGAGGTCTTCTAAGTTGAAATATTTGCAGAGAATAAAACATTTATGATGACAACTTGACAACCCCGGCACATAATAGGTGTTGTACGAGTGTTAGTCACAGGTATATGTGGATATGTGAGTTTCGGTGGAAACAGTACGAATGTGCGTAACCTCAATCAACGAATATGATTATGAGATCATTAGTAGAGACAGAGTGAGTTGCTCCCAGCTTACAGAGGTGAAGCAGATGTTGTCACCATATCTTATGTGGGTGCATTTCAGGTGCAACAGGTCGAACAGGCTGCGCAGGCCCTCATCGATACGAAGAAGAAGGTCTTCGCCAAGGAGTCGGCTCTGGCAGAGGCCAGAGAGATCAACGGACTAAGGGCCATGTTCGACGAGGTACGGGGCCTCCATGTTATGGGGTATATATTCTGCCAAAAAGTTATATTTTGCATCAAAAACGGCAAATATTCTTGTCTGTCGCAACAGCCAAAATGTTGTCACAGGCGCACGAGGAACGGACTAAGGACCATGTTCGACGAAGTGAGGGGGACTTTCGGGGAAGTTCATGTTTAACCCCCCCCCCCCCATTTACTTACTAAACTTTCCGCGTGATACATAATGTATTCATAAATTTAGGAATCCGATTGGAGAAGGGGGTATAACTAATGTTCGATGGGTAGTGGATCTCTTATAAGACTCTTACTAATTCATTCACGTCATATTCACGAAAAAAGAAAAAAAGACCAAGAAAAAAGAAAGAAAACGAGTCTCAACCCATAGCGGTAAATGGATTCCGCGTTCGCGACATCGCGTGTGATGGGATTTTCGTAAACAGGTAGTCTTGACTGGCACTATTACTATTATGTCAGTCTTCACGGAACTGGCGAAAGTCTTCCACTGGGCTATATATAATTGTCCATTTCAGACCTACCCGGATCCTGTGCGAGTGGTGTGCGTGGGAACTCCCGTGGAAGAGTTGACCGCCAACCCAAAGGGAGAGGCCGGGAAACAGACGACCGTCGAGTTCTGTGGTGGAACGTGAGTTTTCGCGGCTCTTTCTTTAGTTTGTAGTTTGATCTATCGAACACGCAAACACACTTCAGTAAAGTTGTCCGAATAATCAGAAAATTTCTAATAAAAATAGACGTTTTCGCCAAAAACTAAAGAATTGGTAAGTTTTTGTTGCCAACTAATTACTTTATCCGTGTTTAAGTCTGAAAACGGACTACTTTCTGTCGCATAGTCGGATCTAACTGATGTGTGCACGCGAATAAGTGTCGGATGATAGCTCAGAATGCGCTCTGTCACACGCAGGGCGACTTTGTTGGTTGCTCCAGTGTTCTTTATTGGAAAAAAGTTCGAACTACCCCAATTTTAACCATAGTCGCATTTACTGGTGAAAACTTCACTTCCCACTCAGTCTTATAATTCGGTAAAACCGTAAAACACCTAAATAAAACACCTGATTTCAATAAATCCTAGTGAACAACAAAGTCGCTAGTCGCCCCACGCTTGCGCTTTGTGTATCACAGATTCGCGTTTGGTGGGAAATGTTCGGGAACAACACGATTTCACGAGAATTGACGGTTTATTGAAAAGTCGATTCGTATTACCACCACGCTTTGTCGAACACTAGTTAAATTAACTGCAACCTGGCTTCTTCTGAGACCAGTGTGGTACTTAAGCAACTTTTGTATACTGTAGTTTATCTTTGTTATAAGCAATATATATATAATATATATAATACATTGCAGCCATCTTCACAACGTAGGTCATATTGGTCGACTTGTCATCTCCTCAGAAGAGGCCATCGCCAAGGGAATCAGACGGATTGTGGCACTGACTGGACCCGAGGCGGATAGGGCCATCCAACGGGCCGATAGATTGGAGGGAAGAGCTAAGGTATTGAATATAGAACAAATTGAGGTTTTGGTTAGGTAGGAGTTTTTTGGGGCACTTGAACGCTCAACTATTTGTAAAAGACTGTTTGTAAAAGAAGAATTACTGTTTTCGTTGATGAGAATTGTTGCATTCTTGTAGAAGAGTCATGTATACAGCCAATTTCTCCTAATTAATTGCGCCTAGTTAGTTCTTTTTCCAGTCACTCGCCGCCGAAGTCAGCGGAGACAAGAACATGGCATCGGACAAGGAAAAACTGAAGAAGACCGCCAAGCGGATACAGGAACTCATCGATGTTAGTATCGATTTTTCATAGTAGCAGGTTCTGTAACCGTGCGGTCTAAAATAGTGGATTCACAGTCTATATGGTGTTAAAAGATTACGAAAATGGATTGAAAACGACTCCAGATCTCCCTGCAATGATGCTACAGTTTTTATTGTAGATAGGCTTTTTCATTTTACAGTGTAACTCCTGGGATAATAAACAAATTTTGGGTAGTCGTCAATAGTCGATTTACATTGACTTTTTTGCTAGAGAAGTAGAATTTTGAGCTGATGAGATGACTTTGCTGGTTGGATCAGTTAAAAGATTTCCATCATTGTTCGAGGGTAGCAAATCAGTCATAATTTTAATTTTATTTAATTATTTCACCTGTATTTTAATTTTTAGGAAGTGAACGGAGCCCAGCTACCGTATTGGCGAAAAGACGCCATTAGGGAAATGGGAAAAGGAGCTCAGAAGACATTGGACACCTATAGCAAGGCGGCTCAGGCGGCGGTGGCTGAGACGGTAGGTAAAATAATGATAATAAAGTTTATAGTTATTATTGTAGTTCAATGGGAATGGGAGGGGGTGATAGTATCATGAGGTGGCAGGTCAATGACGGGGAGATTGTATCAGTATCGATTTGTTATCTGATTGATGTTGTCAAATTGTACACATGTCTTTGTTCTTATCTGAACTGGCCAATTGATGTCCAATGACAATGATCTTCTGATTTAGTAATATGTCACTAGATTAGAATACAATAGATTTATTCGCGGATTAACACGTGACTTTCCACATTGTTGGATGTGACACTCCAATTGGAAAAAGGTAAGAAGAAAAAATGAGATGATGAGAAAGCGTATTTGGATGGGACTATCTTGTTTTTATATATGCCTAACTTATGTCGGTGGTATGTCAGATGTACCATATACCTTGACTTGAGTACAAAGGTTTTCACTTCATTTGGTTCCAGATTCTATCTGAGGCTAAGGAGCTGGCATCTTCGGAACAGCCGAACATTTTGGTCCACGTCTTTTCCCCCGGCGCCAACAGCAAGGTTGGTGATACATCGGAGTACATAATACCTGACACCGTGGCAAAGTCATATAGTCTGTTTCACCAATCGATAGCTTCCTACAGTAATCTTTTGATTATTAAAGGACATCTATCTATACTAACTAACAGACTTTTAGATTTACTGTTTTCTATGCCTATGCCTATAGTGAGCAATATGGAAAACGGAATCACAAAATTTTAACTATTTACATAACTCACAAGATAAGGCAAATTTACTGGAAAGATTTACAATCTTACTGTAGAGGGCTATTGCTGCGTGAAACAGACTATACAAGTGCTGAGCGCCGCCTGATCGAGGGCTTGGTCACAGTCTGTCCACATAGTTGTCAACTTTCTATGCACAAGCACCACATCCTGGGTCAGGTGGTGAACTGATAGTTCAGCTCAAAGGTGATTTCTACAATGAGACTTTGCATTTAAAACATGTGGTTCTAGAAGAAAGTGTAGTTTTCAAATGCGAAAATTGAACGCCATCGTCTTCAAATGCACACTTTGCTGAATATATATATATATAGGAATAGTGCTACTTTCACAGCTTCTTTAATGATTTAGTATATGATAGAACACTATATATATCCACTAATCTGATATAGTTGTACAGTATTTCTTCCCTAATCGTACCGTAATCCAACTAATTTAGGCCTTGGACAATGCCCTGAAACAACTGAAGACGCCCAAGGCAGTCATGGCTTTCTCGGTCAACGAGGACAATGGAAAGGTGTTGGTTCTGGCCAAGGTTGATAAGGTTTGTTTATTTGTTTGTTTGTTTGTTTATAACTCATCTACTCGCTTTGATGTCGCTTTTCGCCCCCACGAAGTCATGAAGGACGAAGTTAGACAATTCCCCAATCCCAACCAATCGGCCATAATACGAGAATTACAAGGTCAGAGAGACGCAGACAGTTGCACACTCTCTGCCGTATCATGTCCTCCATGCTCTGTTCTTATGGCTTGCAAATCGCAGAAGATTGAAGCAAAAGTAACTGAGCACTCTGTTAAAAGCATTATTGAGAACTTTATAGCGATGGCGCTCTTCCCTGTTCCTCATGAGAAGTCGGTTTTCATAATTAGAAGATTCGCAGGCCCGGAATATCAGGAAAACATCTTGGAATAGAATAGAATGGGATATTTATCATTAGAAAGTCCCTAGGGAGTTGTGGTCCGAATAAAAATGTGTGTTATTGCCCATTCCGTTGCTCTACCGTAATGAGAAATCGTGCACTTTGTCATTGCAGGTTTCTAAGTTCTGCTGTGTTGAATATGTTTCACGTGACTATGACTATTTGCTATATTGTGTACCGTATACTTTCAGTCTCTGGTGGAGTCTGGTCTGAAGGCGGGTGCATGGGTGAACGAGGTGTGCGGGGTTTTCGGTGGAAAGGGAGGCGGAAAGGACGCCAATGCTCAGGTTGGAAGCATTTATTTTGTTTCTTGATAACGTACATTATTTCTCGAAATGAGGAAGTCTCAGAGTTTAGTTATTCTCTTGAATATGTTGGTCGGTTGGTCCAATATTCTACTGCTGGCAGTCGGACGTAGTTAATTCATCGAGAATAAGAGAAGTTTGGAAGGTAATGTGAGCATAGTCAAAAAGTTTGACGAAAAGGGAACCTTTTTGACTGACTTTTGGAAAGACCCGATTGATTTGTGGGTTAAAATTGCTCAATATGAAAATTCCCCCTTATTTGTCGAAATTAGTCAGATAGGTAAATAGGAGTGGGTCGTGGGTTCTATTTCTGAACTGGGACCGGCCTAAAAAGTTCAATTCTAATGTCACGGGTGTGTATGGAGACCAACAGTCTCTAATCAAATATTTCCTTTTTAGAGTAATGTTTTTCTGATCCATGGAAATATAATACTTTTAATTATAATTATAATTATTGTCATTATTCTAGGCAACCGGAGAGCATTCGGATAAGTTGGACGCTGCCGTTGAGTTGGCTCGACAGTTCGCGGCTACCACCATCGCATAGAAAGGGGCAGGGCGGGGCTACGGTACTACGGTACTTTGATCTACAGAAGTGAGTACAAATTGGTGTAGGAAGCTAGGATATACATGGGGTTTGGTAGCTGAACGGCAGAGAGATTACATAACTTCTATAAATTTGATAGAAGTGAGTTCAAAGTTCCATTTTTACTGTCGGAAGTGGTCTAGAAAATATGTTTAGGAAGTATTGTGGCCTCAGTTGGTAACAATGAGGAAACGGGTGGTACAATCTTCGAAGTACAGAAATGCTTTTCATAGTTTCATAGTGTTTGCATTATCTGAATAACCTGTTTACTATCTCTACAAAAAGTTTGTAGAGAAACGAATAACTCGAAGATACAGGTTCAATTATTTTTTCAGTTGCTCGTCGTTCAAATCGATTTTCGTGAACTTCGACGAAATCTGGCCATCCTTCAGTTGTTCTTTGTTTTACTGTTACTTCTATTTCACATATTTATGATCGCTTGTTTTTATAGTTTATTCTATGCAATGAAAGCAAAGTTTGTTTATGGTTCCCGGCGGTTGTTGTTTTTCAAAGATTGTTTCATAAATATTTCACATCTTGTTGTTGTATGATTTTTACCAATTAACGTAATAGATGTTCAAATAACTGCTATAAGTAGAAAATTGTCCTTCTCTTTCGGCTTTCTTGCTGGCTAATGGAAGATGGGGGCTCCTATTTGAGGTTACTCATTTCAAGCGGTTTCCAGAGAAATATCGGGAAGAATCCATGTAAACTAGACACATTTGTGTAAAAGTCATTTCCGAGTATTTTCAAAAATAAAGCAGGTTCAAAGGTTTTCTGGATTATTTTTCATTGTATTCGAGAAGTGAATTTCTATAAGGAAAGACTGATCTACTTCAAATCGTATTTCCAATTATTTCCCAATTAAAGGATGCAGACGTTTCCTCGCTCCAATGCAATACCGTAGCCCAGATTTGGCGCGAAACATCAGATTTGATCTAAATTGCGCGCGAAACCGAGGTTGAGTCGATCATTATAGCCATTTCCCATTTCTTGTTAGATTCATTCATTCAGATGCATTGTTGTATATATTTCTCCTTCTTTGTTGGTCTACGTCACATAATAGGAGACTCACCCATGAATTAACACAAATCCAAACCGAAATTCAACTTGAAAACTCCTCTTCTGATGCTTCAAAGTGAATTCTCCATTCTAGGCATAGAATGGGATATTTATCATTAGAAAGTCCCTAGGGAGTTGTGGTCCGAATAAAAATGTGTGTTATTGCCCATTCCGTTGCTCTACCGTAATGAGAAATCGTGCACTTTGTCATTGCAGGTTTCTAAGTTCTGCTGTGTTGAATATGTTTCACGTGACTATGACTATTTGCTATATTGTGTACCGTATACTTTCAGTCTCTGGTGGAGTCTGGTCTGAAGGCGGGTGCATGGGTGAACGAGGTGTGCGGGGTTTTGGGTGGAAAGGGAGGCGGAAAGGACGCCAATGCTCAGGTTGGAAGCATTTATTTTGTTTCTTGATAACGTACATTATTTCTCGAAATGAGGAAGTCTCAGAGTTTAGTTATTCTCTTGAATATGTTGGTCGGTTGGTCCAATATTCTACTGCTGGCAGTCGGACGTAGTTAATTCATCGAGAATAAGAGAAGTTTGGAAGGTAATGTGAGCATAGTCAAAAAGTTTGACGAAAAGGGAACCTTTTTGACTGACTTTTGGAAAGACCCGATTGATTTGTGGGTTAAAATTGCTCAATATGAAAATTCCCCCTTATTTGTCGAAATTAGTCAGATAGGTAAATAGGAGTGGGTCGTGGGTTCTATTTCTGAACTGGGACCGGCCTAAAAAGTTCAATTCTAATGTCACGGGTGTGTATGGAGACCAACAGTCTCTAATCAAATATTTCCTTTTTAGAGTAATGTTTTTCTGATCCATGGAAATATAATACTTTTAATTATAATTATAATTATTGTCATTATTCTAGGCAACCGGAGAGCATTCGGATAAGTTGGACGCTGCCGTTGAGTTGGCTCGACAGTTCGCGGCTACCACCATCGCATAGAAAGGGGCAGGGCGGGGCTACGGTACTACGGTACTTTGATCTACAGAAGTGAGTACAAATTGGTGTAGGAAGCTAGGATATACATGGGGTTTGGTAGCTGAACGGCAGAGAGATTACATAACTTCTATAAATTTGATAGAAGTGAGTTCAAAGTTCCATTTTTACTGTCGGAAGTGGTCTAGAAAATATGTTTAGGAAGTATTGTGGCCTCAGTTGGTAACAATGAGGAAACGGGTGGTACAATCTTCGAAGTACAGAAATGCTTTTCATAGTTTCATAGTGTTTGCATTATCTGAATAACCTGTTTACTATCTCTACAAAAAGTTTGTAGAGAAACGAATAACTCGAAGATACAGGTTCAATTATTTTTTCAGTTGCTCGTCGTTCAAATCGATTTTCGTGAACTTCGACGAAATCTGGCCATCCTTCAGTTGTTCTTTGTTTTACTGTTACTTCTATTTCACATATTTATGATCGCTTGTTTTTATAGTTTATTCTATGCAATGAAAGCAAAGTTTGTTTATGGTTCCCGGCGGTTGTTGTTTTTCAAAGATTGTTTCATAAATATTTCACATCTTGTTGTTGTATGATTTTTACCAATTAACGTAATAGATGTTCAAATAACTGCTATAAGTAGAAAATTGTCCTTCTCTTTCGGCTTTCTTGCTGGCTAATGGAAGATGGGGGCTCCTATTTGAGGTTACTCATTTCAAGCGGTTTCCAGAGAAATATCGGGAAGAATCCATGTAAACTAGACACATTTGTGTAAAAGTCATTTCCGAGTATTTTCAAAAATAAAGCAGGTTCAAAGGTTTTCTGGATTATTTTTCATTGTATTCGAGAAGTGAATTTCTATAAGGAAAGACTGATCTACTTCAAATCGTATTTCCAATTATTTCCCAATTAAAGGATGCAGACGTTTCCTCGCTCCAATGCAATACCGTAGCCCAGATTTGGCGCGAAACATCAGATTTGATCTAAATTGCGCGCGAAACCGAGGTTGAGTCGATCATTATAGCCATTTCCCATTTCTTGTTAGATTCATTCATTCAGATGCATTGTTGTATATATTTCTCCTTCTTTGTTGGTCTACGTCACATAATAGGAGACTCACCCATGAATTAACACAAATCCAAACCGAAATTCAACTTGAAAACTCCTCTTCTGATGCTTCAAAGTGAATTCTCCATTCTAGGCATTTGTTTTTGCTGTTCAAAAGACACGTGGAACTTTGTTTTTGCTGTTCAAAAGTCCACGTGGAACTTTGCAGAGGACAGTCTCAGAGGGCAACTCTGTAAGGCAGACCGAGTTTAGCCTACCATCCCCATCCGGCCAGGGAGCATTAGGGGAGGCTTCAACTTTCGTAGTTAGTCTACTACCAATTTATCGCCCACGGAAGGATGAATGCCTTGGTTGGGCAATGGCGGGGATCGAACGTGTGACCATTTGAGTGGTGGGTGGCGCCTTAACCACTACACCATTCCGCCACAATTCCGCCATTGACCAATTCAGGTTTAATGAAATAGCCTGTTGGTTACCTAAAATGAAGACATGTTTACATCCTAATTATGTGTCTCATTTGACCTAGTTCTGCTCTGCATGTGATTATTTCAGACCAATCGAAATGGACAGTTCGATCGATATGAGTGGGATGGCAGATGTCTTGGACGAAATCGAACGCTCTGATGGTGAAGACATCGATATGGTAGAGGTGAGGGATTTGGAAATGTAACCGGCTAGCAAATGTATAATGTAACCGATTTGTCAGTAATGGTTATTATGTTCTCAGACCATTATATCATTATAGTGCGATGTAATTCTATAACATTGCTATAGTTGCTACCCTCTTCTAGCTCAATTATCTATACTGTGACTGACCTTGGTGCTTCAAGGCGGACATCGCCTATCCGATGCTCAACGACTCCATTCCGCTGGCCAAGAAAAGGGCTCAAAAGATGGAGGAACACGTCGCGGAGGAGGCCAGCAGCGACTTTCCGGTTGGTTTTTGTGTTTTCGTTGTTTTCTA
Source organism: Litoditis marina (assembly GCA_964036275.1). Classification (NCBI taxonomy): domain Eukaryota; kingdom Metazoa; phylum Nematoda; class Chromadorea; order Rhabditida; family Rhabditidae; genus Litoditis; species Litoditis marina. The sequence continues at coordinate 19,215,118 of OZ038437.1, read as the reverse complement.
AAATATTTGTGTTTTTTGTAGTTTGTTCTCATCCGTTATTGTTGTGTACCGCCTCCCACTCCTCATTTTGGGAGGTAGAAGGGCGAAAAGGCAAAGTATACATATCGATTGTGTATCTTTGGTAAGCAGATGCGATGCACCCGGTTATCTGACCGGGATCCTTAACTTTCTCCTCAACTAGGCAACTAGGCTAGGGGGCCCTAAACTTTTCCAATAATTCTGGGTTATTTGGGTGATATATTACATAGGGAGGACATATAACTTTTCGCCTTTTCTGCGGAGAGGATGTTTGACTGTTCAAACCCTCAACCCGACTCTATCCCCCCTATGTTATCATATTATCATATACGGAAGTCTGATCTGTTTTGGTGCTCATTGCTCAGAAAATGGTAGTCTTCTCAATAATAATCGACATGTTGACCTGTACAATAGTTTGAAATACTTGCAAATAGTGACTTGATACTAATATGTGACACGTGTTCGGCAAATTGTGTATACTGTATCTGTAGTTCATCTCTGTGTTTCAGGACGTGGACGACATAGAGATGTCCCGAGGCTGTTTGGATTCTGAAGACAATGGTTCAGCTGGAAACTTGGACGAGGGAGCCAGCAGCGTCAAACTGAACCATTCTCATGATGTCGTCGAGGTACATTCATTGATTATTGATTTTTTGTAGTAGTTGTTGATCTTTTGATAGAAAAATGTGTTCTTTCATGTAGAACTGAACATTATAGGACATGCTTGAATCGGAAAACGCGTTTATTTGGGCCATTTAGGGGATCATATATGGGATGGTCCTGGTTACGGGTCTGAAGAGTTAATCATCCCTCCTGCGAAAAAAAACACTAATAGTTATGGGTTATGGGTTCCTCCCTAATTCAGTGGCGCCACAAAGAAAAGAATGGGTATTTTGTAAAATAGTTAAAGGTCCCCTCTCGTCCAGTCTGGCAAGTAGTTGAGGGTCCTTCGGTCAGCCAACCGTGGGCGTGGCATCCCACCTATGTAGGGGATGAACAAAACAGTTGACTGAGATTCTTGAAAAATTCACGAAACCGAAAAAAATGCAACAATCTTCCTAAAATGTTTACTTCCTAACAGGGCCTTTTACTAGCAGATTATTACTTTATCCCTGTATTCGTTAATTGTCATCAAAGTATTACTGTATCTCTTTCATTCCAGCTTGGCGTCCTGCCAAACGGGGTAATGACCACCAATTCTTCCACGGATTCCGCGACCGAAGCAAAGACGCGTGCCTTTTTCAAGGCGATTTCGATCGACGGAAAATGGGCGAGAAGTTTGATCTGTACTAAGATCAACGCCTGTCTCAACTCGTACATAGATATTGGTTAGTTTTTATATTATGTAGCTCCAGATACCAGTCCTGTAGTGTTCTTGAGAGAAATCAGTTTTTCGATGGAAATACTTCAAGTTTTCTAATTTTAATCACATCAACACCATTGGCTCCTTGCATACCTTAAATGCCTCAGAGTTGTGACTTTTTCAAACAGGGGGGTTTTGCCCTCCCCCTCAGCCATTATAAGGGGGTTTTGCCCTTAATTTAGAAAATCGCTAAATCAGACAATTTTTGAGGGGGGGGGGGGGTTTGCCCAAATCTTCGGACCAAAAACAGGGGGGTTTTTCTCAAAACGCTGAGCATTTAGAGTATGGCTCCTTGTTATTGATTTTAATCAGCTAGTTGAAACTAACTTTTTTTGGGGGAATTGAAAGATAACTCCACTTATCTGGTGTGTGGTATTTAGTATTTATGATTGCATAATGCGAAACCGTTCTTTGATTAATTTCCTTAAACATTTCACGCATAGTTGTCTACAAGAAGAAGTGGAATTATTATTCCGTAATTCGTTGTAATAAGGTTTTAATAGGTGTATCTTCCAGATCAGCTCTTGGCCTATGTCGACTTTCTCACCCTCAACGTCAACAATCGGCCGCGTACCCTTACAATGACCTCCAAGGTCATTTCCACACAGCAACTGCCCACAATTATTAAGGTATGTTAATTTTCATTTTTTGTAATTGTTCTGATCATTTTGTCATTCAAACACAGGAATTTTGTGATTTTTGTCTTCCAATATCAAAATTATCCCAGATTACACAGCATTGAAACCCTTTCCAAGATTTTCGCCTATTTGAGTAAGTTCACACCGATGGTGGGTTAAAAAGTTAGTCTCAGTTTGTAATGTGGTTCAATAACTAAGAGATTATTTTTTAGGAAAAAAAGTTGTGTCTTCATTTCTGCTGTGTTTCAGAAGTTGATCGAGGGGATTCCGACCATGGGAGGACAGGAGATGGAGGTCCCGCTGAACCACTCCATGTTCCGCCTCTACTGCAAGAACCCGTGCAACACGCTGAAGGAGTTGGCCGAGTAAGATATCGATTTTGACATTTTGGGCGAACCGTGGTAACCCGTTATGGATAGCCACAAAAAGTTCCGTCAATCCTAGGAATAGTTACAGTTTCTGTTTCTGGTTGGAAACTATGTAAGTGATGTATTCTAGTTGTGAAAACAAATTGATGTAGTAGTAGATTGTGAAGGTGACTTTGCGAGTTTTTATTAGACTTCAGAGACTTTGTATCTTGTAGTTTGGAAGGTAGCTCTTACACTTGCGTAATTGTCACCCATTTCAGGGCCATCATTGCTGTTTTGACGGAATTTCCCGATGTTGTGGTGGAGTATGGCGACATATTTGGAGAAATCGCTCGTGGCAGTACCGTATGTTTCTTAATCTGATTCATGTTGAATGGTCTTAGGGGGAAACGTTCTCAGAAATTTATGCAGTGTCAGAGTAATAGTTTGCAGTTTGTAGATTTCAATACTTCTGGTGACCGAATTATTTTACTTTCATGTTCAAACTGGCGCTCATCTCATTACTGTGGCAATGTTTGTGTTTAAAAAAGGAGAATATTTAGGTTTGAAATAATTTTCTTCTTTGGGATAGATAGGAAACCTGCCAGTTCCTATTTTTTCTCAACTATTCTAACGCTGTAACTATATCAATGTAGAGCTCTCCTTTTACTGTTCTGATTTGTCTCTGTTCAGAAATATCGTCTTCGCACGGGTGATTTGAAGTCCTATTGCTCCTCCGAACCCCTCGCCAAACAAGCGGGAATGCGGGTGCTGACGTCATTTGACCTCCGTCGAAAGGACGTGGACAGTCGCGATGTGGCCATCAGATGGTACGATGAGCCCAAGAACGACGGTCAGAGGAACACGGTACGTTTTGTAGTTTGTAGTCAGACTTCTGTCAGATTTACTCTTGTATTATGTCAGTATTTACATAGTTTTTAGTCATACTCATCTACTGTATAAGGTAGGCTCTCTTTCGGGGAAGGTCGCTTTTATGGAATAGTCACACTTTCTTGGTGTGTGTAGTCTGTAGTCTCACTGTTTCGTTCACCAAAAACGTCTTTCGAAGTTTCGGGGCTAAAACCTTCGTTTTGGCAGGGATTTGATATCGTTATTTTGAGATGAAGGGCGACTTTCTGGTTTTACTTCATGTGAGATCCGGTTTTCGGTGAGATTCTGGGGAGATTTTCAGTTTTGGCGTGTCTATTATTCTGTCGGTCTAGTATTATTGGTTAGTGGTGGTGGCAGATACGCAGTTAGCTGGCTGGTTATAGTTATACAGCTCATGAGCTTTTTTGATTCCGGAATAGTGGGGGCACGTTTTTTCTAGCGCTCAGCATTGTGTGCAATTGTGTTGCACATTTAAAACAATGACTGTACCGAAAACTTTGTATTACAATATCGTTGTATACTGTATCAGTCCTTATAGTCATACTACACAATTGTATGCTCATGGGATACTGTATCCCCATATTCATCTGTGTCATTTCAGTACATCATGTTCGACCACCTGGCCTATCCGGCGGGGCGACTTCGTTTCGACGGAAATCTTCTGGAGACGGAATACGAGTTGGAGGACGATGATGTACGTTGATCTTTGTACTTTGAACCTTTAGTTGATATTGCGTATAGTATGGGTCTTTTAGTTGCTTACACGAAATTTCAGGTTTATCTATCATTAGAAGTGTGGGTGTTTAGAAATACTCTTATTTTTCTTCAGCATATTATTTTTTCTTCTGGTCGCAAAGTTGTCATTTTTTGGTGCTCTTTTGAGGAGATTGGGTGTTTCAATTAACATAACTGCTAGTTTGAGGCAACCTATTATTGTAGTTAGTAGTTGAACTTTTGTAAACGCTAATTATTGATTTTTCATACACAGGTTGTTTATTGATTTTTTCAGGAAATGGTCCCGACTTCGAATGCATTTCCGGCTGTACACGACCTGGTCGATTTCCTCCACAGATGTAGTCTCGGGGAATCTTCTATTTGATGACGTCATATGGGTTCCCACGCCAATCGATACCCATCATTTTGCTTGTAAATATGTATTTTTATTGTAACTGCCCGGTATATGAATGTTGAATAGGTAGGAGTTAGTTCTAATTTTAGAGAAAGATTGATGATCAGTTTTTCTATGTTGTTAGACTCCAGAGAGAGAGAGAGAGGGTAGAGAGAAGTGTACTAACTCCTATCTATTCAATTTACTACTAGTTTTACGGGATTTCTGATCTCTACCTGTGATTGTTAATTTATTTTTTAATTCTATTGTACACAGCCGCTTACCCTTTTTATGCCGTTTTTCTCATCTGTGAATGTTCATTTTTTTTATAGTTTTATCCAATTTGCTGCATATTTTCTCATTTTTATATGTTGTGGAGAGTTTCGTATAGATAAAGCAACGTTCGCTTGTGTTCTTGTACTGATGTTCATGAAAATGAAGGGAAATAGTAGCTATAGCTACTCCTTTGGCGCTTTTTCTTTGTCCTTGCTCTCCTTCTCCCACTAATAGCTCTCTCTCTCTCTCTCTCTCTCTCTCTCTCTCTCTTTCTTTCTCTCTTTCTTTCTCTCTCTTAGCTCTATCTCTTCTTCACTCTTTCTTTCTCTCTCCTTCCATATGCTCTCCTCTCTCTTTCTCTCTCTCTCTCTTCTTCACTCTGCTCTCTCTTTTTTCTCTCCTTTCCTCCTCCCTCTCTCTTTTGCAACTTCTGCAATGACTATCCAATTAGCACTGCGAAAACACAATCATCTGATTTTCTCGGATCCATGGCAACCTTCTTTTTACCATGTGATTCCGTGTCATTTTCTGTTCTTTCACAAAACTTCCTTATTTGAACCAGTTCCAAAAGGAACCAGGTATTTTGTTAACCACGCCAGGTAACCGTCAACCGGGTTCCAAGTAACCAGTTGATTATTTTACTAGGAAGCTCTTGGGAACCATTTTCACCACCACTTTTGAAGGGAGGTCAAAGTGGTTAAGAAAAAGGTAACCAGAAACTCGCTCAATGGTTATAATTAATGTGTTGAGCCAAATTCCGGTCTTATGAAGAATTCGCCGAAAATTGTAGTTTGCTGTTTGGTCGGAACAGTAAGTTTCGAATCTCCAACCATACGACTGACGGTTTTGAGAAAATTGTATCTCGCTCAGCTATACGGAGTAGAGATTCACTTTGGAATAGGAATGTCATGTTGTGTTTTTACTTTGACCCCACCCCACTCTCTTTCGGTGTATCGCAATTGTTCCGATCAAACTACATCCATCGTAGATTTGGTCAAGCACGCTCGTCATATGTTTTTGGGTAATGGAATATTGAAACGTTTGATGCAAACTTTTCCACGATTGCTTCAAAAGACAGAACTGTTGTGTCCTAGTTTTTCAATCATTGTATTTATAGTATAGTATGTATAATATCGGAGTTATAATTCGAATTTGATCTTGATACACCGTATTTCTTTATTTTTGACCAAAAGTCAAAAGTCAAAGGCAATAATTTGAATAAAAACTCATGGGCTTTCAAAATTCATGAGAAGTGAGAGAGACCACATTTTTCGTTGTAGTTCTATGAATTTCAATTAGAACCAACGAGATCAAAGTACAAAAACAGCAGGAGAGGACAATCAAGCCGTATTCGCGTGCGAACACTAGCTCACATGGAACAAAGCTGCAAAAACAACGTTTGATCCGGATCAGTTTTGGTGAAATCCAATTTTAATGACTATCGCCCTTTACGGTGGTTCAAACCGCGCAAATTTTATTATCGAGATGTGTTAATAAAGTAATATACGGAAGTTTTGATGATTATAGTTTTTGTTGTTTTTTCAACAATGTCCCGCAATAAAACTATCGTTGCTGCGTATACGATTGTACGATACAATAATTCATCTCCGTGTTTCACTGGTTGTACCGAGCGGAATAATTTCATATGTTTCAATTTATTTTTGAAGGTCAAATGTGATCCTTCTGCCAACATTCAAACCGCTGAGAACAAATTTGGATTCACGCAAAATGAATTTTAGAGCAGGTGGGAAAATGTTTTATTCATTACAAAATACTTTTATTAATATATCTATTCACAAAATTATTTTACTAGCAATAAATTGAAAAGTCACGTAAAGTTAGCGTACTAATGAGGCATCGTGCACTTTGTCAATGCACGTTTCTGAGTTCTGCTGTGTTTAACATGTTTCACGTGACTGTGCAATTGACTAACAGTTTATATGGGTCGAAAAAACCTGTTTCAGGGTCTCTTCCAAATTTCACTCGTTTCGAGAATTCAAAGATTGAGCTGTTGATGCTCGATGTTAGTGCTCAACGAATCTACATGAAGTGGAAGCCCATATCCACCAAAAGTTGGTCCAGCTCAAAACATTTTTTTGATTTTTCACTTTTTTTTGAAGATTTAGATGGGTTATTTTGAAGATAAAAGGATTAAAAGTTGGTCCAGCTCGAGAACCGAACCGAATGTGAAATAGAAAGTGATTTTTAACTCGAACTTTGGGTAAACCGACCTAATCAGATAAAACAAACAAAAAACGTTGCGAGATATTTACTGAAAGGTTTCATATGTAAAACTAATGTGTGTTGAAACCAACAGAGTTCGAATGCGAAATAGTAGCCGTTTTCTTTCACATCTCAGGAAAAGAGTTTTTTGAAGTTTGAAAGAAAAGTGAAAAAGTACATAGGTAAATATGTTTTCATGTAAATGATCTCAGAAAATATCGAATACATGATAGAATGGTGCGATCAATATGGAAAACGCCAGGTGCTGAAACAGCCTTCGACCAAAACTGAGGTGGAGTTATCTACAAGTCCTGGGGACACATACTGGTGGGTTAGAGAATGACGATTATGTGGACCAGCCCGAATGCTACAGTTCTTCAAACTGCAATACATTTTCCAATTGCAGTTTAAAGGATCGATACGTTGGGATTGCTTCACATAATGATCCTTCTTTGAGAACAAAAATGGGATACGTTACATCTCAATTTTTACTGTTTTAAATGTCGCAAGGTCATGTATTGGCCTCTAGCAGAAGCCGTGAACATTTGAGATTGGAGTCTTACTAGTGTCGGTAAACGATAAGTTCTGCGAGTTTTTTCTGGCCAGAGCATTGAACTTTTATAAACAGTCACTAGAATATTTTCTTAGAACCTTGTTTCTTCTGAGAGAAAACTTCTGATGTTACGTGTAATGCAGTTTTCAGGATCAAACCTCTCTTCATTAGTTCTCACAATGATGTGAGGCCACGTAGATGAAAATCCATATAGATACTGTAGCATTTAGTTTCTTCTGTGTTTTCAGGATCAAAATCGAGTGCCGTACTGTGGTAGAAAAAGTGGTCCTCTGCTCCAATACCACAACGATCAAAACAGGTAATTTTAGAAACCAAACCACTAGAATTCGAAAATTTTATCTAACCAAATCATCTCTGCTAGAAAATATTTCGTGGGGTTTCGTTTTATTGATGTTATACTAGAAGTAAGTTGAATAGTCACGTAAATTTAGCATTCTAATCAGGAATCGTGCACTTTTTAATTGCACGTTTCTCAGTTCTGCTGTGTTTAACATGTTTAACGTGACCGTGCAACTGACAGTATAAAAGTATTTTTGTGGTTTTACACCTTTTAAACGAAATTTTCAACTGCTTTCTTTTTGTTATTTAAATTTTTCAGTGTTCAACTACTGTGAGCAAAGTCTTCTTCATGGTAAGGCTGTCCTATTTGTTGGATCCCAAATGAGCCCATTTCACGTACTCTATCGGTACGTTTCACGTTTTTCACGTATTTGAATGAATGTGTTTTTGTATATTTTGATGTTTTCACGTAGAAATTGCCAACGAAATTCAGTTCTCTAACTACTGAAAGTTACAACAAATTTCAACCGGCTGAACAATGATTATACAGATTGTATTTCTCAAGTCTGTTGTTAGCAAAAACATCAAAGAATAGTAACTGCTCGTAGCAAATGATGTTTTTCATACGATTTCTTTTCTGAAGCTCTTATGTTTGACCAGCCATGTTTAAACTTTGCGGAACATGTCTGTTGTAAACATGCTTTTATGTGTATTCAGATGTAAGCCGAAGCGATATTGGGACAGAATTATTAGTTTAAAAAATGGTATAATGGAAAAATATTTGAAAGACAACAATGGACAATCAGCGAACAGACTGAACGGAGTTCTACAGGGTTTGTGATGACTATTGATTTTTTTTAGAAGCATGATACGGAATCGAAGTTAGAAAAGACATCTGTGCAAGTGAAAATAAGTATCATATTGCTTACAACGGTTGTTTCTAGTTTCTACTTTCATTTTAGAGATGAAAATATAAAATCATTTTTTTCTATGGATGTACATGGGTGAATTTCTTATAGAATCAATGACTGGTCTTGAGTTCGTCTACTTTTCACACGTCAGACACGTTTCACGCTTTCAAACGTGAGAAGTATCACGTGTTCACGTAGAAATGTGTGTTCAGGCTTGTTCTTCTACGCTCGTTCTCAGCGAGATGGGTCACTTCCTTCCAGCTCCCCGTTCGGGGATCAGAGAATGAGAATAAATGCTAATGTGGGTATATAAAAAAGGTCGATTATGTGGAACAATCCCAACGCTTCGGTACTCTAAACTACAATACATTGTTCAGTTGCAGTTTAATTAACGTCGGGATAGGTCCCCATAATCGTCCTATCAATTATACTCTGTTTCACCAATCGATGTCTTTCTACAATAATCTGTCGAATAATCAGGTGACTTTTTATAATGTAAAGATTTTACACAAATTTGGAGAATATCCGAAACCGTCAAAAGACCAGACTTTGCTTGAAAATTTGAGCAGATTACTGTAGAAGGTTATAGTTGGGTGGAACGAACTATGAATACTTATTTGTCGTAGTTTGATTTTGACACACGTCATAATTTAGCGTTTCTGACAAAAAAGCAAGGATCAAAATACAAACAGATCCATGCTTTGAAAAGAGAAACTCACCCTATAGATAGTTCTTGCCTGTACGAACATTTGGATTACTGTAAACACTAATTCATCATGTGCGGATGGTCCAAAATAAACCAAAGAACAGCTGTAATGATAATAAGAAAGAGAACACCGAAGCCATTTAAACGAAACTCACCCTTTAGCTTGACCAAGTTCGGAATTGACCCTAATATTTTGAAACACGAAAAACTCAAAAACCTCCCGGTTCGAGTTCTAGGCTGACTGACGACACACATAGGTGGTGGAGCAATTCAAACTCAAAAACCTTCCGGTTCGAGTTCTAGGCTGACTGACGACACACATAGGTGGTGGAGCAATTTATTCTGGTTCTTAATTGATTTCAGCAACTTCTCGACCCCAACCTACACAATTTCTATTTTGGCGATTTCTATTGTAGATCGAAAACGTCACCTATTCATTACGTAACTATTGTGGTGTGCAGGAAGGGTTCATATTCTGATAGGTACGATACAAATTCAAAATGTGTCCAATAATGAGGTATTAGCTCATCAGGTGTTCAAAGCGTACTTCAAAATCAGGAATTCCGTGAATAGTATAATGTTTCTACTGTTGTTTTCATTCTTAGTATCACGTAAATGTTGTCAAAGTTGAAATTTGCATTTGAAAATAGTTGTGCGAAAGTTTCAATGTGTACTGTAGGTGTCACAGTAGGGATGATGTGGACTATATGTGAGTCACGCGACCTGCGATTAATTAAATCACCGTTAGTGAATATTATGAGTAAAAATCAGCCGAAATACTTTCGTTCTCACGAAACTGACCCGATTTTATTATAGATGCTTTCGTGTAATTTACGAGTGTACATTAAGTTTCCGTGAAAAAGTATCAACGTACTTTCAAAAACGTACATACTTTCTCAAATTTAGTTACTGTCTCAACGTGCTCAATCCCATTCTGATTTACGACAACCCATTCATTCAGGTAGGTCTATACTATACTGTTAGTCAATTGTACAGTTACGTGAAACATGTTAAACACAGCAGAACTGAGAGACGTGCAATGACAAAGTGCACGATTTCTCATTAGAATGCTAACTTCACGCGATCATTCATCTTACTTCTAATATAAATTGGTCACTTCTTTTAAAAATTACTAGTTCAAATATTGAGAATGGTTTACATCAACAGATCATCAGTTTGGCGGCCTACTGCGAAGACTGTTCTGCTGTGTTATACTCTAACAACATAAATTTCTGGGAAATTCTCAAAATTTCAATCAGAAAACCATTATAACAAAAGCGGTTGCAAAACGAAGGATACTGTAGTCATCGCCAGTGGAATGGCGGGAGGCTACTGTATATCTCATTTTGCGCTGTGTACGGACATACCTCTCTGATTCGCGACCTTGACACTTGCAAGCTCCAGTTGTTCGCTTGTAGCTACGAGGATTTTACTCGCTGGTCCGATTTCCGCGAAGAACGAAAGTCTATAAATATGCCCCCCCCCCCCTCCCCCATACAGTGTGTGATTTGGTGTTTTCAATGCCGACTTATTCTGCTGTGTTTATTCTAGGCCACACCAAGAATCGATGTTGATTGCTCGCGCCAATATCACACTTTCTATGTGAATACACGTGTTTGGGTGGAAATATACTTTACGGAGAATATTCCTCTAAGTTGGGGACAGTTCGATCAGGTTGTACCTACTGGTAGGTCATGGTAGTTCGAGTACTTTGACATGAACGAGTTCACAAAGTAGTAAGGAAACATTCGTTTATCACGATAATTTCAAACATTCACCAAAATAAAAGTGGCTCGCGATTGAAAAGTCGACTAAAATAAGATCCATTTCTATAATTCGCCTGCTTGGTATGTATGTCTGAAACCTAAATCGTGCACTTTTATTCGAAAAAGAGAGAAGCAAATGAAGCAAATGCACTTTTTGTTGAAAACTGAGAAAAGCCGTGAGCGAACGTGAGCTGGCTGCATTTCATTTCTCATTGGCAGTAGTGTGGGAAGGGTGGATCATATTTTTTCAGAGAAAACCCTAGCGTACAGTAGATATAACCTTTGCCTCTATGTTAAGAGAAACTCCCGCGCCCTAAGTTAAGGGGAACTTCCGCACCCTATGATAAAGGAAACTGCCGCGCCCTGTAGTAAAGGAAACTCCCGCGCCCTATTTCAGCGAAACGCGCTCTATGTTAAGGGAAACTCCCGCGCCATAAGTTAAGGGGGACTCAAGAGTTAGGGGAACTCCCGCGCCCTACCTTAGAAAGAACTTTTGCGCTCTATGTTAAGGGAAACTCCCGCGCTATGTTAAGGGAAACTCCCGAGCCCGAAGTTCGGGGGAACTCCCGCGCCCTATTTAGGCGAGACGCGCTCTATGTTAGAGAGAAGTTTTGCGCTCTATGGTAAGGAAGAAATTCCGCGCTCTATGTTAGGGAGAAGTTTCGCGTTCTATGTTAGGGAGAAGTTTCGCGTTCTATGTTAGGGAGAAGTTTCGCGCTCTATGGTAAGGAAGAAATTCCGCCCTCTATGGTAGGGAGAAGTTTCGCGCTCTATGTTAGGGAGAATTTTCGCGCTCTTAAGGAGAAGTTTCGCGCTATATGTTAGGGAGAAGTTTCGCGTTCTATCGTAAGGAAGAAATTCCGCGCTCTATGTTGGGGAGAAGTTTCGCGCTCTGTGTTAGGGAGAATTTTCGCGCTCTTAAGGAGAAGTTTCGCGCTATATGTTAGGGAGAAGTTTCGCGCTCTATGGTAAGGAGGAAATTCCGCGCTCTATGTTAGGGAGACGTTTCGCGCTCTATGTTAGGAAGAAATTTCACGCTCTATGGTAAGAAGAGGTTCCGCGCTCTATGTTAGGGAGAAGTTTCGCGCTCTATGGTAAGGAAGAAATTCCGCGCTCTATGTTAGGGAGAAGTTTCGCGCTCTGTGTTAGGGAGAAGTTTCGCGTTCTATGTTAGGGAGAAGTTTCGCGCTCTATGGTAAGAAGAGATTTCGCGTTCTATGTTAGGGAGAAGTTTCGCGCTCTATGGTAAGGAAGAAATTTCGCGCTCTATGTTAGGGAGAAGTTTTGCGCTCTATGATAGGGAAAAGTTTCGCGTTCTATGTTAGGGAAAAGTTTCGCGCTCTATGGTAAGGAAGAAATTCCGCGTTCTATGTTAGGGAGAAATTTCACGCTCTGTGGTGAAAAGAGATTTCGCGTTCTATGCTAGGGAGAAGTTTCGCGTTCTATGTTAGGGAGAAGTTTCGCGCTCTATGGTAAGGAAGAAATTCCGCGCTCTATGTTAGGGAGAAGTTTCGCGCTCTATGGTAAGAAGAGGTTCCGCGCTCTATGTTAGGAAGAAGTTTCGCGCTCTATGGTAAGGAAGAAATTCCGCGCTCTATGTTAGGGAGAAGTTTCGCGCTCTTAAGGAGAAGTTTCGCGCTCTATGTTAGAGAGAGGTCTTGCGCTCTATGTAAGGGAAAAGTCTCGCGCTAATGTTAAAGAGACGACACTGTTAAGGAGAGCTTTCGCAGTTCATTTTCAGAACAGGAGCAGGAAGCTCTCGCCAGCCCGGAATAAAAACAAGGGAGGCGGAGGCGGCTTTAGCCGCCGGCGACCTTCCTTGTCGATAATATAATTCGCCTGCTTGGTGTGTATGTATGTCTGAAACCTAAATCGTGCACTTTTAGTCGAAAAAGAGAGAAGTAAATGAAGCAAATGCACTTTTTGTTGAAAACTGAGAAAAGCCGTGAGCGAACGTGAGCTGTACGCTTTTCATTTCTCATTGGCAGTAGTGTGGGAAGGGTGGATCATATTTTTTAGAGAAAACCCTAGCGTATAGTAGATAGAATCTTTGCCTCTATGTTAAGAGAACCTCCTGCGCCTTAAGTTAGGGGGAACTTCTACGCCATAAGTTATCGGGAACTCCCGCGAACAATATTCGGGAGAAGTCCCGCGCCCTATGTTAAGGGGAACTTCCGCACCCTATGATAAAGGAAACTCCCGCGCCATATTTCAGCGAAACGCGCTCTATGTTAGGGAGAAGTTTCGCGCTCTATGGTAAGGAAGAAATTCCGCGCTCTATGTTAGGGAGAAGTTTCGCGCTCTTAAGGAGAAGATTCGGGCTATATGTTAGGGAGAAGTTTTGCGCTCTATGTTAGGAAGAAATTTCACGCTCTGTGGTAAGAAGAGATTTCGCGTTCTATGTTAGGGAGAAGTTTCGCGTTCTATGTTAGGGAGAAGTTTCGCGTTCTATGTTAGGGAGAAGTTTCGCGTTCTATGTTAGGGAGAAGTTTCGCGCTCTATGGTAAGGAAGAAATTCCGCGATCTATGTTAGGGAGAAGTTTCGCGCTCTATGGTAAGGAGAGGTTTCGCGCTCTATGTTAGAGATAGGTCTTGCGCTCTATGTAAGGGAAAGGTCTCGCGCTCAATGTTAAAGAGAGGACTCGCGCTCTGGAGAGGTCTCGCACTGTTAAGGAGAGCTTTCGCGGTCCATTTTCAGAAAAAAAACAGGAGTAGGAAGCTCTCGCCAGCCCGGAATAAAAACAAGGGAGGCGGAGGCGGCTTTAGCCGCCGGCGACCTTCCTTGTAAGATCGATAATCGCCCTCAACTTTGAGATGCTTTCAGGCATAGGAAGATCGCACTTGGGAGGTCTTCCTAACAACAAATCCTGCGTCGAGTGCAACTTATATCCGAGAACGAACCACTTTCCACAGGTGTGTTGCTAGTCACCAATCATGTTAAACCGAACTAAGGAGTTAAGAAAAAAAACCAATGTATGAAAGCACTAACACTTTATTCTGCGTCTCTCGCTTTGCGCACTATTTCATGAGACTAGTTGAGTGGGAGAAAGTGAGATAGTAAGAGTCTGAGATAGTGAGATAGTGAGAGAGTGAGAGAGTCAGAGCAAACCGCTGATCTTTGTTTGACTAAAGGCATTACAGTGGCATGAAGGCAGAATTGAACTTGTAATACATTCGACTCGTTTCAATATTTTTCAAGTTCAGCTGTTGAATTCGAAGACTGAACCAGCAACCGAAGTTCTGTCGAGGGAAACAGAACTGGACGACAGAAACACCAAACTACAAACTAGAGTCTTCACTCGGACTGGCTCTAAAGTATCTACCAGAACGAATTCAATAGAAAAAGATGATATCTCACCTGGCGTGGACGCAATTTCTCTGAACTCATGAGGAGTTCACGTGGAGCGAATGAGAACGTCATGGGAAGATCTCATGAGAAAAGAAATAAAAGAATCCAGTAGGGGAAAATAGGGGATTGTGAAGTGTACCTCTATCATTTTGTTCGAACTTTGTTGACAACTCAACCGTCTGACAAACTCAAAACCATTTTAAATCAGAGTGAACACATTTTGAGACGAACTTTCCCTGAGTACATACATTACTATAGTTTGCACATTTCTCAAATGGACTTGGGCAGCTTGCCAATGAAATTTCAAGGCAGTTTTCGAACATATTGAAATACTTCAAAACAATAGAAATTCACGTGAAGGGTTTTCCCCGCTTGTTATAATTCGTATTCGAGGACACTTTCTGCAAAATATATGTTTTCTCCAAATAACAATCTTCCGAAGTTTTTGGCACGCTGCCAACGAGTCCAGTTGGGAAATGTGAGCACTATACTACTATAACTCTAGTATATTCAGATGGATCATTTTTCAAATATGTGGCCCTTATCTATGTACATTGTTTCTCGGTGTTGCGAAAACAGATGCTATTCTTCGAATAAATATTTTTGCTATTTCTTCATGTGTGTAGTTAGTCTGAGGTATTCAAAATTTTATTTTGAATGTTCATGTTATGTGATATGTATGTTGTCCAACGTCGGAAAAGTGTTTCCTTTTGAAAGTTTATGGAATCTCCTTGATAAAAACCGTTGGTCAGCTTCTGGGCAAATTTGGTTCAACGGAAGTAGGAACCATTCTGATACAATGCTCTGAACCAGCTTGAAAAACCTGATTAGAGGTTACATGTATTTTCAACTGTTTTCATAGTGATTGAACTATAATAAAAGTAAATTGATCAGTGACGTAACGGAAAAATTCTAATCAGGTACCATGCATTTTGTAAATGCACGTTTCTCAGTTCTGCTGTGTTCAAAATGTTTCACGTGACTGTGCAATTGACTAACAGTATACCTTGTTGAAGCTCGGTTGAACACAATTGCTGTTCCTCTTGCGAAAACAGCTTGATCTGACTACAAAAGTTTTACTGAAGTGGAAAACATCGTGCGCAGTGGGGAGCGCTGCGCAAATTAGTTTTTGTTCAAAGGTCTGCAGACATTACAAAACAGATTATTACAATTTTCTTCAAAGTACGTCGACCATTTTCTTAGATTTTTGCATGAATCACTGAAGGGCAACACGTCTACAAGATACTGAGTTCACGTTTCAAGTAGAATTTATTGAGAGGAGTTAGAGGGCCCAACGTCTCGCAAAAATGGCTTCCGTGCGGGGCGGCGGCGGCGGCGGCGGCGGCGCCGGCGCCGGCGACAAAAGTGTCCGCCTCCTCAAATCTCGGCATAGTTTCGCACAGAATTAACTTATTCAAAAAATACTTACATTTTTGAAAAGCTCTAAAAAAGTTGAGGTATACGTATTTTCCAGGTATGTCTGAAATTTGAATATTACGTGTGAGAGAGCCGAAAATGGTCTCGCAAAAAAATCATGGATAGACCGGTTTCGTGAAAATAAAAATGAAAGAAGAGTTTAACGTGTAGTAGGAAGACGTTTTCCAATGAAGAACTCATGACAGGCGGGTACAGCTTGGTTTTCACTCCTATTCACATGTCTGATTGGCGGATTGGATAAACGCTCTATTCACGCACGGCGAACGAAGGTTCGATTCCTGCCTGGAGTCTAGAGTGGAAAATTTGCTATCACTTGAACGAGGTTACAACTACACCAAACGTTCTGCACTACGGCACGGTTTGAAACTTCAATAGAAAAACATAACATTTCTTGTTTAGCTTATTGTTCAAAAATATTATTTTTTATCAAAAATGACCGTTACTTCGTAACCATAGAAAAAGAGTTCAATTAGTATAAAAAAACGAGTGTAAAGAAAGTAAAGATTAGTTTTGGATAAATATGTACAAGAAATATAAAAGAAGTCCAATAAAAATATTTTGAGGAAAATGCTAATCTCGCTTCTCTTGAAAACAACGGAGTATAAGCTAGATTATTGTGAGTCGCAGTCAGAAGTTTTCTTCCGACAACCAAAAACTAGGTATCCTTTTTTTGAAATTCTAAACCGAGCGAGATTAGAGTTTTCCTCAAAGAATTTTTATTGGACTTCTTTTATATTTCTTGTACATATTTATCCAAAACTAATCTTTACTTTCTTTACACTCGTTTTTTTATACTAATTTTGTTACACTCTTGTGAATGTGATAGAGAAAAGTTACAACTTTCGCTACTGCTTCTGATTCCGTGATTCAAAAGGGCTCATAAACATTTTCGACAAAGTTGAATTTCGCATTATAAATGAGTGGTTGGAAGAACTGAAATTGTACTGTGGTAATCTCAATAGAAATCATGCATATCCCAGTTACGGACTTTTAGACCTAAGGCCTACGTCACATGAATTCTTATGAGCTCTAATATAAGATGAACGTGAAACTTGGAAATTTGGCTCACAGCACCGTAGGTACTGAAGGTCAGATAGAGTGTAAAAGGTACAGCGTATTATGAAATTTTCGTGAACCGGGATACTTACCAGTTGTCCTTATCATTTCTCCGGAACTGCCCAGTGTTTCTTTTTCTTTTTTTTGATGATTCATTGCATCGATTAGTGATGATAAGAAGCAGGGAAAGGTCGCCGCCCATGGCATGCCTGAATTTTGCCCACGGCATGCCTGCCCGACCATGGCGGGCAATGCCTAGTCAATGCCCAGACATAAATTGCCCACATTGCTCAGGCATGCCCGTCGATTGCCCATGGCATGCCTGACGGGTCCAAACTTCTTCTGGGGACCCTCAATAGCTTTTTCCATCGAAATCTCATAAAATCATGATTCAACTCGATAAGACATTGTTCAAGATAATTCAAAAAAATACATTTTTATCACTTCTGCATAAAAACGAATGACCAACATGAAAAAAAAAACAATGCAAATAAGGTATAACCCAAAAAAGCGTTAGTAAACAGTTAGCAAAATCAATAGATAACAAAAACTATAAACACTGCAGATCAGATACGGTAATGTGAAAATGAATAGTCCAATCAAAACCTGGGGTAAGGGTTACTCATAAAACATGATACAATATTATTAAAACTGAAATGTCACTAATTTACCATCCAAAAACTGTGATGAAGAATGCGGCATTCTTTCGCGAAATCGAAGCATAAAGTAATTTTTAGTGAAAAGTTCTCCAGAGAAAGTCATCATTATGTTTGGTTCTATGAGGTCGAGGATCTAACCTCAAGGATTTCACGATACGAAACTAGCCGAAATGTCATGTTTCCCTAATATTTATCCGTACAAAAGAGAACCTTCCAAAAAGCACGAAAAAGAAACAAACAAGAGAAATATATATCGTAAATCAACCCATTCAATTAGGTATTATGCGATTTAGTGCGCATCGAGTTTTAGTTAGTATTCTGGAGTATAACTTAGCAAAATGTGACAATTCCACTCAAATAAGTGTGATAAATCAAAACCAATACTGTTTTCCTGACAACAACATTATCTCGCCGTATTACGTTAAGATAGATTTTCTAAATTTTGTATTTTCACAGATGTTTTTGATTACCTGGTTTGTAAAAGGACGAGATAAGTTTGGTACAACATAAGAATAAACAAAGATACCACAGGTTAAATTCTCATCGAAATGCTGTTATCATCGAACATCCCAACATCCAATTCGTTGCACGAATTGACTGGCTACCGAGAATCGTTCGCTCGCAGGGGAAATCGTATACCTAAATATGGATATGAAATATAGTCTGAAAATACTGAACTCAATCAGTAACTTGCCACTTAAAACGTGAGGCGACTTTGTTGAATGACCCATTGAATCATCCGTTTTTCGTCAAAATAAGGATTTTCCACTACTCCAATTTCAACAATAGTCGCACTTTACTAGTGAATACCATATTTCTCAGTTGACTTTAGGGACCGCTACGATAACTATTCCGAAATTGCTGCAGTTTTTGGAAATTTGCCTAAAGGGGCACCTACAACCTTTCACTTATTTTCATGGGAGAATGTTTAACTCAGCAAACATTGAACCATAACTATCAACCATTATATACCTATGCTAGAGAGTATAGCAACCAACGTTAGTCGTTAGCTATACGAAAACACTTTCAACACAGCGAATAAAAACCCTACCTTCATAGAATTAGAATCCATTTACTTGCACTTGCACACACGCAACACTTGAGCACCCAACACCCAACCTTTCCCAGCGCCTAACATAACTCATGTTGTAATTACTTCACATTTCTTGAAACGATCTACTTTTTGTCGAAAAACCCTCGAGCTTAAGACAATAGATCTGTTGCGCCAACAATTAAAAGTTGTACGCAATTATCGAGTAAGCAAGCTAACACGCAGGTTCTGGTGTAAACCAACTCATTGTCTTTTATAAAACTACGCAAACATCAAATTTAATATTTAACACGCCTACCTTCTACGAATCCTCTAATCAGATATGAAGTATGCTGAGCATCTCAACGAGCGAAGCAATAACCAGCGACACTTTCGCTTTTCCACCTGAACTATACATATACTTCATACCATATACACGTTACGACCCAAAAAAAGCAAAAGTTCAGAAACGAGCGCAAGTTCCTAAATGCGAACCGAACAAGCGTCACGAAACAAGTTATATTCAAGGCATACACCGCCAGGGCATCTTATGGGATGAGGCGTCGCAAACAAAATTATAAGAAAAGTAGGGACCGCGAGTCAAAAACTGACAATTTTCGTACGAAATTAGCAAATTAAAAAGCAGTGAATAAGCAAATTATAGGCGAAAATTGCATGAACTTTTAGAGGGGTCGCTGCTCGAGAAAGATGGAGGGGTCACGAGATTTTAAGATGAATATGGGACCCTTGGCGGTGTATGATTCAAGGTAACGAACTCGCATGCCAGTTTTAGCTGAGAAAACCAAAAAAAATTGAATAAATATTGACAAAGTGATCTCCGAATCAATATTTCCGTTTTCACCCATCTAGATGACGACACTAGAGCTAGAGTGAGGACATCCGAGTTACACAAGAAATTGAGTTCCATGATAAGCTAGTCGGTGTAACACCTGAGCAAAGAAATAAGTAGTAGAGCTGACGAAATGAAAGAATCCTACCTCTTGCGATGCATCGACCAGTCGTGCCAAGCGTGACCCCCGTCTTCAGCAAGCTACGAAGTGGTGGTATAACTATGACGACTGAAAATTAACAGTCTACGTTTACACAACGAAATAACAAATCATGTGTGCATATTGCATTTACGCAAAAACATCAAAAAGACGGGCTGCGGGCTGCCCTTTTAGCTCTTTCACATAAAAAGAGTTTAGATTATTTTCTACTAAAACAGTGAGCAATGAATCCCCTATTGTTACACTTGGATGGGTTCGTTGGATCTTAATTTCAAAGTTCATGAACGAAATTTGTGAACGAAAAACCATAGGCTGTGAGTTAGAGTGGGGGAAATTACAAGTATTCCAATGATTTAGGTTGAAATTGAGAAATCGACCACCGAGAACATCATTTTGGGATATCCCACTAATATTAGCAATGGCAAAATGGTCACAACGCTGCCTAAACTAGATTGCTTGAAAAAGGTCAGAGAAAACCAACCCTACCTAGCGCGAGTCCAAAGAACAACTCTGTCGAGCATCGTTCTCATTGCCAATATGGTACGAACAAGGAACGAGGCACAGACGTTTCGACCTGAAACAAATAATATTTACACAATGCCAGGGAGAAAGACTCAGAAACGAGAGCAAACTGGAAAGTGAAAACGAAACAGAATTACGGTGATTATCCGATATCCTCGTGTAGTCAACAGAGCAAACTGATAGAACATAACATAGTAAAAGCTGAACAACTATTGCGAGCATTACTTTCGTTTCCACGCTTTCCTTTTAGATTTCTAATCTTCGTTTCCGTTATTGGCTAGTAATAATATATTGCCCTTTATCATAACTAATAATACAGATGTTAAAGATTTGAGATTCATAGGTGGTTCGACATCTATTGACCAGAGACCAGCGTTTAGGAAAGTGCAATTCAGGCCGATTCTACCACTATCCGGGTTTTTAGGTAACCTAACCTTTTTCTGGTAACCTCTTTTTCAGGTTACCTTGTAGGTAACCTAAAAGTAACCTGAAACTAAAATCCGGTCACCGTTCCAGCTAACGGAAAAAACCACGTTTTCGTTAAAAAACAGGTAACCGGTTTTTCATTTTAGGTTACTAACCGGTTACCTACTGAGGTAACCTGAAAAATAGGTTACCATTACCAAAAAAGGTTAGGTTACCTAAAAACCCGGTTAGATATAGAATTCAAGTGCAATTCACTATACACTTGTAGTCTAAATTAGCTAGACTTGTAGATAAAAGCTTCGAAGAACGGCATTGCAAGAAAAATCAACAATACATACAAGATTACAAGATATGCGATCTGCACCAATCTTATCCCCTTTTGTTTAAAAGAAGAGTTGACATATTACATTTAACTACCCTACAGTACTTATGGTTAACAAAATAGAAGTTTGAGAAACGATGACTATTTAAAGCTGTTAGTTTTTTTGAAAACTTCAATCTGGAAAAAATCTGAGCGAATATTAAAAAAAGATACGTGTTATCGATTATTCCTGTCTCTCCCCATCCAGCTAACGACACTAGCGTTATGATAGACGAGCTACACAGAACAACAATGTTTAGAAATGAAGAAAATGAAAATATAAACAAAAATTAAAAATAAAGAAAATATGACGCCGCTTTTCCAACGGGGTCGCCTAACAACGCAAATAGCCTCTGTAAACATCGCGCACCCGTCAATTAGCGCGTTTGGAACAATTCGCCCATGGCATGCCTGACTTGTACTGGCATGCCATGGGCGGCCAGTTCTCCGAGAGTGCCATTGACTGCAACCGCTACTGGTACTTTCTACGCTCAAATTCTGGTGAGAAATTGAAATGGTAGCAGCGAATATTCCCAACATTCCATCAGGTATTTTTCTTACCTTCTACTTTTCTAGCTATATGGAGAACCAATTCGGTGTCTAGGTCATTAACGCCAATCCAGATCGCGCAAAGCACGGGGGTTATGAAAAAGGGCTAATGAAAAAAGTGGTTTCGTTGTTGCTTTCCGCGCTTTCTATCTAATATGTACCAAATAAATTTGCTCAAAAGTAGTCAGAACAGTTCTCACTCTGCTAATTCTCCCGCATTTATATTTTTTTTCGAAATTGGGAAGAAAGTGTGCCTTCAGCATATTCGAAACATAGTTGATAAATCATTTTCGGAAACCTTGAAATAAAAAAACAATTATCTGAGATTAAGGTTCTCCGAATTTGGAGAAGTATTCGGATTTTACCCCTCTGAAATCGTCGTACGTTATCGAACTAACTGATGAGGGTGAGCGTGCCTACATCAGCTGGAACCATGTTAAAAGAGGAGGTCAGTTCATCCAGCATCTTCTGACCTTCTTGTCATGTCTGACCTTCTTGTCTAATCTTGACAATGCATGGAGAATATTGTTTCGTAGTACAATCGTTTTCCATTTTTGCGTGCGATTGAATAGAATACTAAACTCATTTTCCACGGGTTTGGATTGAGTGGAGTGGAAGGCTGCACTCCTGAAAATGTCAGGCAATGTACTAATTACGTCCATTCATTGATTGTTCAGAGCCGATGTTGCAATAGTATCTTTTCCACAAGATAATTAGGTGAATTAGGTAACGGGGTATTTAGGTAACCTAACCGGCTTTTGGAAACCATTTTTTTCATTTTCCTTCAATAGGTAACCGGTCGGTAACCGAAAATAGAGAAGCGGTTACCGGTTTTTCCAATGTAAAATGTGATTTTTACCGTTAGTTCGTACGGTAACAGGATTTTAGCCTTAGGTTACCTACCGGTTACCTGCGAGGTAACCTGAAAAAAGGGTTACTAAAAACCGGTTACCTGGGAGGTTACCTGAAAAACGTGTTACCAAAAACCGGTTACCTGAAAGGTAACCTGAAAAAAGGGTTACCAAAAACCGGTTAGGTTACCAAAAAACCCGGTTACATATAGAATTGGTCAGATAATTATGCTTCAATTGAAGATACCAGACTCCAAAAAACAACAATTTCAGAACATCTTCTGTACCAGTTTGAATTCAAATCTGTTCCTGGAATGCCGAATGGTTCAATGATACGAGAGTTCCCGTATAAAGGTTATCGGAGTCCACAATATTGGGAGTCTGGCTACGAAGAGCACGAGTATCGGAAAAGAACGAAGAAAGACAGGAGGCCATACGTTCAAACGAATCGCGTAAGCAAACGCTCGTAAACCTGATGCGATTATCTTAGGAACCAAGTCTCACACGTTTTTGTTGTTTCAATTCGTTGTTTCACGAACGAACAATGCATAAATAATGGCATCTTTGATGTTTCGAGACCGTAAAACAACAATAAACTGATGAATTTCTCTCCTTCACAGCGTCGTGGTAACCTGCGCGTTGTTGGATTCGCCGAACACCATTATCAGCAAGGACACTATTCGCTTGACAGGTGATTTCTGCATTATGTACATATGTTTTCGATCTAAAACGTGAGGTAGGTTAGAGGACATTTCACACGATGAAATGAGTATGATAAAATTGTGGATGAGTAATTTTCCAGTTTCCTCTCTTTCATATTTATTCATGTGAACAACAAATATCAGAGTTCAGAGTACGTATGCTAGAAGATCCCGGCTCCTTCATCACATCCTGCGGTTCTCGTTTTGCCTTACTCTTTCTCGTCTCTTACATCGCGGCGGGATGTGAGAGCAGAGAAATAGCGTACGTTTGAGAAGACGCAGGATGGAATAAGGTGTCGAGATCTTCTAGCATACGTACTCAGGCCGGTGCGATCGCGATAGAAAAGTAATACCAGCGGGCGAAATCAAACCACCTCCGAAGTTGAAGAATCTGCCGTCGACGTTGATCTGCAAACCACCGGTCGTACCTGAACCTCAGGCACCTCAGGCACCACAGGCACCCGTTCGAACAATCAAAGTAGAGTACCAGGTCTATGCGTCGAGTATCGAAATGAATTGGACGCTAACTAATAGTGAGTTAACCTCTGTTCCGGCACGATGTTTCGAAAAACCGACTCTATTCTAAGAGTTTCAAAGAGTTACTGATAGTTAGGAAGGCAGAAACTCCAAATGTTGATAAGTTTTCCCAAGTTCGTAGTTTGTGTGTCGTGATTTAACTACGAAATCCTGCAGTGCTGGGAACGAACAGCATAGGGGAAAACCATAAATTTATCAAGACAATGAAAATTATTACATTCGAAAACACTCCATAAAGCAGAGAGTATTGAGTTTATGGAGAATCGACTCAATTTTGTGATCTGATTGTTTCTCTGAATTCAATTCTGGTTTCAGAAGATGTCAAGTATCGAGCATACTACACTCGTAACAATAATAGAGTGGAGCTTCCTCAACCACTTTGCTACGGAGAACGATGCAGAGCAGTGTTGGAAGAAACGGAGCCAGGAAAGGAGTACGAGTGCGTGATTCAAAGGGGGCTGCATTGAATGCCGGATTCGGCTAACGGCGTTAGCCAAAAAGGCACGAGAGTCAGAGAAGTGCGCGCAATCAATATTCATCCACTCCCACTAATCCTCTGCGTCTCTGACAGTAAGCAAAAAGTTAGTTAAAACTTTTAAAATCGAACTTTGAAATGGACATTTCAGGAAGAAAAGGACATTTATCGATGTGTCTCAGTTAGATCTTTGTTTGAAAATTCATTGCACCTCCCCCCCCTCCCCTCCACGGAATTCCGAAATAAAAACAAAATAAATTTGAAATGCGATCCTCTGTAGCTTGAATGATTTTGTATGTGAGATATTGAGTTCTGTTTTGCATCTCGGACCGTATTTTATGCTGAGATGTACGTGATACACTGCCAAAATCAGGAGCAACTAGGAGCGCGGCGGGAATTTGAAAATTATTGAAAAACACATCAACAATTTTGCCTACCAGGAATTGAACAATGATATTTCGAGTACTTATGCAATAGGAGACATAGAATATGGTGCAAAACTACTCTCATTTCCAATGTTGGCGTGACCCTCGGTCTTTAAGGCTAGGTTGTTGACACTACCGTCTAGAGAGACATTTTTGAGATTTTGAGTTTATTATGTTGTTAATATCTTAGGAAAGCGCTTTCTTTGACTGTGTTTTTCATCATTGCTGATGATCACACGGAACAGTTGTCATGCAGTTATCAGACCAAATCTTCCTCTGAAAACAAGAGGTTGATAAGGAATGACGTGCACCTCATAACTTGCAATTTCAGGGTGAGCATTGAGGGAAAAATCAATGACGAACTCGTGGAATTCAAATTTCTGAAGCCGGATACAAGTTTGTAGCATTTTTTGTATGTAGATGGTCAAAAGCAGAATAATATTTTAGATTACCAAACATGCTCCACACTAAAATAATATGGAGAATGACAGAGACATGTCGTAGAAAACGGAATAACTTAATCACTTGGTTCACAGCGGCTTGACAAATCCTAAACATCAAATGCTGATCAAACTGATAATTTTTCAGAGAAAGTCGTTGGGTCAATCGAAATTGAACAAAAATGTGATGCGGATCGTACAATCGTTAACTGGAATTCGAACAACAAGAATCGTGAGTACTATATCTTTGACAGAAATGACTGATTGACAATAAAATATGGTAAACCTGGCATTATTGAAGGCGTTCTGAAACTGTTATGGGGTTTTGATCTTCTGTTTCGAAAGCTGTTATGGTCATGGTTTAATGACATCTTCTGCTCGCCGTATCGGAAGGGCCATCAAGACGATAGACGACCAACATGACGCGTCTTGGAGTTGACCCCGGAAGCGGAGTTTTGACCCCAAGAACCAGACGCCAACTGCGGTAAATGAAGCCGGAGGGCAGGGTTTATCATATACGCGACTCTGAGACGGTTAAATCGCATGATTTGTGTAGCGCTCCATAATACTGAAGCGGCGAGGGCGCCACCCGATCCGCTAGCTGGATGCAAAATTTGTGAGCCGAACTTGGTGTAGTTTCTATAGTTCTTTATCCGCCTTTGGAGCATTTCTCGTATCACATTGAATCAATCAATGGCGGTTCTGTTCACAGTCCGCTGGACAACACAAAAAAAAATAGTTTTTTGAGTTGCAGACTCGCAGAATTTGGAGAAGTATTCGGATTTCAAGCCTCTCCAATTGCGATGTAATGTCGAGGGTACGCGTGCCCACATCAGCTGGAATCACGTTACGAGACAAGGTCAGTTCTCCCGTATGCGAACATTCTCGTCACCTGAGACTGTGTCCATGAACATCCAGACGCTCAAATATTAGTCTCACCAAACATACACTCTCTTCACTTTTATTATTGAACTCGGACGAATGTTTTTCTTATTTCGTGCAGTTAGTAATTATTTCTCCATTGGGAGCTTGGTAGCGTTCTGATGAAATGTTTGTTGCATGAAACTGTAGCATAACCGAAACCTTGTCGTTTTCACTTGCTGTAACACAACATTCCACACACTTCTCTTGTTCAAAAACTGTCACCGAGTAAAAACGAGCCTACAAATGTTGTTAGCATCTGTTTGAGCTGTGAACTATTTCAGCGAACCTGCGCTATACATTCGCGTTCGAATGTACCACCAATGGTCATTGTGGGTCCCTTTACTGGGATTACCTAGGTTACCCCGGTAAACAAGTTTGGCAACGCGGCTATAAGGGAAACAACAGGCCATACGTGAACATGCTACCGAACTGCTGTTACAGGTACATTTTAGGTCTCTTCGACATGTCAAACACCCATGGTCGTTGATAGTGTGTACTGTAAGATAGTAAGAACTGTGTATTTCATTCCAGTTCCAGTCAAATTTGGTTGATAAATACTTTTCAAAGCTTGTAACGTAGAAAAAAAATTTAAAGAAAAATTGAAAAGCGTACGGGAATGAAGTGAGTAGGAATGATGTAAACTATTTACTACAGAGATGAAAACTCACAAATAAAAGCACATAAACCGTTCGGTACCAAATTTCAAACATCAAAACCGACCTTCCATGAACCACTGCAACCTGTAAACAAAAATCTTGTTGCAGTACTTACTCTACCTCTTATACATAGACTGTGTTCAAAGCCACACTGTATAATTTGACCTTGAACATGTTTTTTAACATTTGTTCAACAAATGTTTGTTATTTCAGAGTGGAGGTCACCTGCAAATTATTGGCACCCGGTCGAGTTACAGGAGCAACTTTGAGCACTGCAACCATAGCATTACCAACAGGTTATAAATAGCGTCGTCTCTTTATTAGAAGTTGAATATAACTATGATATGTCAATATGGTAAAAACTGAATGAAAAACTATTTGGAGTGAAGCTATTTATTTCAAGAT
This sequence comes from Litoditis marina, assembly GCA_964036275.1. Classification (NCBI taxonomy): domain Eukaryota; kingdom Metazoa; phylum Nematoda; class Chromadorea; order Rhabditida; family Rhabditidae; genus Litoditis; species Litoditis marina. The sequence continues at coordinate 19,188,205 of OZ038437.1, read as the reverse complement.
AAGCCTAGCATCTTCATTAGTGTGAAACGCGCGAAACCGTCAATTAACATGGAATTTCACATTAAAAGTTAGTTTCGTATGTCTACAGAAGTGTAAAGGAGGCGTATCTATATAATGTGCAATGTAGGTAGTTCTCGAAAAAAAAAGAGGCGAATATTATGACTCGAGTAAAGAGTTTCCCACAAACTGACAGAAGAGCACATACGAAAAGATTACGAAGCGACAAAGAAGCCAAAGCGATTCGAGTTACTGAAATAAAGTAATCTTGCGTTTCATCTTCAACTGCAAGTGTACGTTTCTCCGTATGAAAATTGCAATTCAGATAAATATGTAACCACAGACGTTGAACGAAACCAAATCAACCTAAAATAAGGTTTTCGAGCACGGTCATAGTCTCCAGCTAGGACACTCCTCGGATAGAACTTCTCAGGCATAGTCGCGGAGTGGGCGTGGCCAAAAGTGCCCGAGGCGAGTATAGGGAGTGAGGTGACACACCGACATGTACCGACTAGGTTCTAGATAAGTCTCAGCTCCATACAATGCGACGTAGCATTTGTCCAAACTCCTGACTCATGAGAGGTGCATATGACCTTTCTCATGTGAACCTCATTAACATCTCCTGAACTAACTGAGATCATTCGATGTTGTAGCACATTGAGCAAGAACGTATCATCGGAATATGATCAGATCTCATTCATTCATTCATTTTACGGAAGATTTCTACGCATCAGAAAAAAAGCCACATTCGTGGGCGGTGTAAACTCGAGAAAATTAGCCCCAATTTTAGAAATCACCAAAACACGAAAATCCAAGCTTGAAATTATTGATTTAGAAACTAAGTTGGCCATTGATTCTCATTCAAAAATATGCATTCAGTTGAATGATGAAACATACGGTTCCAAGAAAACCTCTATTTGTTTGGTTGAAAAGGCGCTTAAAAGGTTCACCTCTGTGTAAAACACAAAAACACGTTTGAAAGCAGTGAGTGAGCCTTTTTGTTATTAACCAAGTTTCAATACTTTGTAAGAACATTAAATATTTCGTAAAACACTGAGTACATGTTTTTCAACTCTATTTCACTCAAAAAGGGCCGAAGTTTTATTAAAAAAAAGATCTCCAAGTCACGATAGTTTCTGTTTTCAGCGGTTATACTAGAAGTATAGTGATCAGTCACGCAAATCGAGAACTCTAATGAGAAATCGTGCCCTTTGTCATTGCACGTTTTCAAGGTCTGCTGTGTTTAATGTTTCATGTGACTATGCAATTGACTAAGGACCTGAATCTCTGAGGGGCGTGAAAATAGGGCGGCCCACTTTTTAGGACGTAAAGTCCACTTTTTGGGGCGAAAGTCTACTTTTCGTTACGGAGGACGTATTTTCAGGGCGGAAGACGTATTTGTAGGGCGAAGGACGTAATTTTAGGACGTAACGACTACTTTTGAAAAAAATTACCCGGAATCAACCAAAATTTCAAAATCGATGGATTTGCCTGAAAATGAGGAATTATGAAATGAGGAATGAAACCTAATTTCGTATCGTATATCAAAAACACAGTCGTTAAAAATTGTTGTCGCGTCGCGTGCATGAAATCAATTTTAACATTCATATTCGTGATCGCGATGATCGAAACCCCAAAATGCCTCATTTTCAGGCAAATCCATCGATTTTGAAATTTTTGTTGATTCCGGGTATTTTTTTCAAAAGTAGTCTTTACGTCCTAAAATTACGTCCTTCGCCCTACAAATACGGCTTCCGCCCTGAAAATACGTCCTCCGTAACGAAAAGTAGACTTTCGCCCCAAAAAGTGGACTTTACGTCCTAAAAAGGGGGCCGCCCTATTTTTACGCCCCTCAGAGATCCAGGCCCTAAGAGTTATAGTCGTCGCCAACGGAAAGGCGGGAGGGTACTGTATATCGCACTTTCCGCTGTGTACGCATACATGTCTTCGATTCCAAAGCTTTTCGACTTTGTGCACTAATAGCGCCGTGGTCAGCGCTATATCGAGAAAAGATCACACTATATCGAGAAAACTGGCTGTGTCCATGTGTGCCTCTCAGACAAGGCCGAAACCCCGGAAGTGCGATGCTGCCCACCTCGAGATTAAGCGAATATTCAGCGAGAAAATATTGTAACTTTCAGATTGCATCGCATCAGCGGCGGAATCCGACCAACCGATTGACGAGATCCCAGTCGTTTGGGATGTTTCTGCATTCCGCGCTGAAATGTCCTGGAGGTCCGAGAAAAGTGAGTAAACAGTATTATTACTAATATTTATGTATGAAATTCAGTACATACGATGTTCTCATTTCCTCTACTAGAATTGGACTCAGATGCTCAATGTTTCCGTTTCAGAAAACATCTGCTATCGAGGAGTTTCCTACTGTCTTGACAACGAGATCGAATTTCCTTTTTCTCCAATTCCAGACGGGGAGAAGAAGCCATTTGTGATAACAATACCGGGATATCGCTATAGGCAAGGCTAAGTCTTCGCAATTCCTACTGAGACTCCTAAAGCATGAACACGAAACTTATCGGCCGTTTCATTTGCGTGAAACGGTCAAGAAATTGTGCGTTTCTTCAGGGCTATGTTGACGTCTGAATACTTTACAACTCCTTTGATTAACTGATTTATGGATATTTACATTCTTCTTATCTGTGAGAAGCGTCAATTGATGAGTCTACATTTCAGAGTGACAATAGAAGGCTACGTGAATGGAATACTTCGCGAATGGATTCACAACGACATCAGAGCTGGTAGGATGATTCATTTGATCCTTTTTTTGTAGCGACCTCGACGCTTAGCGTTGAGGTCAGTGAGACGGCGGACAGAGTCTCTCAGACCTGCGCAGTCTCTCGCCTATTTGGTTTCTGGTTGGCTAATCTCATAAAAGTGGCGCAAATGTTTTTGAAATAAAAAACGCCCCTAGTTTAGTGAAAGTAGAATTCACAAAAATGTCCGTCCCATGTGAGAGTCGAACCGGGACACAACGTTAGGGAGGCGCAGACGCTAACCACAGTACAAAATACAAAGTGATATATACAGTATACCGTCACATTTCTTCAAGCGACAACTATGTCAATTACTTCAGTGTTCAGCAAGGAACAGCAGACCGACCTGTACAAAAAGGCACTTAAATACGTCGGGGACAGCGAAATGAATGATCTCACTCAGATCAATCGGTACGTTTTCTTTAGTCGTAGATTTTGTATTAACGATCGACCTCACTACAAGTATCCATCACTTGATGCAAGCTTCGCTGAAGCAGTTTATGAACGAAATGGTTTATGAAAACACTATAAACGTAGTCGAGGAACCGAAACGACGCGAAATTGATACAAGCCGACCGAACTAATTGCATTCCACAAATATGCATGAATTGGAAATAATTTGGGATATTCCCGAATGTTAATTGGTTGTTAAACTTTCCGAGCATCTGAAGCTTACTCTTCGAAATATTAAACAATATTTCATCAGTTGCAAGCCGGAAGCTTATTGGAACAACATTTCTGAGTTCCAAAACAACATCATGGAACCGCATATAAAGGATGACTGTGGGCAACCGGCGAACCGGATCAACTCGGTTCTGTACGGTATGTTTTCACTCTGTTTTAAAGAAATAGACTTTCTGTACGGTATGTTTTCACTCTGTTTTAAAGAAATAGACTTTCTGTACGGTATGTTTTCACTCTGGTTTAGAGAAATAGACTAAGACATGGAAATTAGAAAACTGGGCTCCTTTATAAAAACTCATTTCCAGGCAACTTCTTCTACGCGAGGGAGAAATCAGACGGCACTCTGCCGACGGAATCCGTCTATGGTGACAAACGCCTGGTGGTTCCCATCGAAGTGAGACTGATTACTTAACTTTTTTTGTTTGAGAGAAAACGGGAAATTGACGTTGTTCTTGCTTCAGTGGCAGAGCTTCAGCCAATTCAGCAACCTCAGCGCGTAACAGAGTACACTACACACTGGCGCCGAGACTCGTAAACGCTTCAGAGAATGATCATGAGCATAGTGATTGTCCATCGATCCCTCTCTGAGTACGTACGTATGCTGAAAGATCCCGGGGTACCTTCATTCCATCCTGCGTCTCTCGCTCTGTTTCTCTATTTTTCGTTTCTTACATCCCGGCGGGATGTAGGAGCAGAGAAATAGCGTATGTTTGCGGAGACGCAGGATGGGATCCAGGAGCCGGGATCTTCTATCATACGTACACAGATGTCATGAAAAGAATCACGGAGGTAAGGGCGAAGAGGTACTCATAGGATCAGCTTTTGTCAAATCAGTTCTGTTCAAGCGTGTGGTCCTCTCCCGCTGTGTTTGTAGTTTGATCTAGTGGGTTTTTGATAATATAATGTGACATACATCGACATTAAAGTACAATAAGTGTTTGGTCACTCTCCAATGGTACCCCAGACTCAAATTGCTCCATTTCCAGACACTTCTTGACCCGCACCTGCACCACTTTCATTTTGCGGATTTCTACTGCATGAATAACGATAGCAATTTGCATTTTGTCACCATAGTGGTGAGCAAAAAAGGCTCGTTTGCCGACAGGTACAGTTTTTTTTGAATTTTTATTTTAACACCAGAAGCATAATTACGAAATCTGTTTCATATTAATGAACTTCTCAAAAACATTCTTGAAGTAATTGAAGTTCGCATCAGAAAACAGTGTGAAAAGTCCGAAAACCAACGTTCCACAACGAAATGATGCATCGGCGTGAAGTTCAACATCAGACAGAAAGGTTGTAGTAGAAATTATACTTTTCGACTAGATATAAAGATTTATCAACTAGAAGCGGAAAAAGTCCTTGAATAAATTTACTCAAAATACTGAGAAAACAACTGCAGAATAAACTTTCTCAATAATTATGTTTAAAAAATAATTATAACTAACTTTCTTCTTCAAAAAATATCAAGAACGACTGGCTGAATGGAGAAGAAAACAAGCAGCTGGTTAGTGTTATAGTGAGCTTCCGATGAATTTCAGTTACTGCCGCGAGCATTTGCAGCCCATCGACATTTATTCCAACCCGTTTCTGGAGGTAAGGCGTTTTTGAGTTAAGTCACGTGAAACACGTTGAACACAGCAAAACTCAGAAACGTGCAATGAAAAAGGTCAGGATTACTTTATGTGACTGTTCAATTCACTCCTAGAATGAGGCGATTTTGAGTTACTTGTCGTGGGATACGGTATTGTATACACTTGCCACCAAAACATTAGAGTAATTATCAACATCACAGTAAGTTCAGCGCATCTAATAGATGATCCTGTTGTTTGGTTTAAATACGTTATTTTGTATTAGAAGTTGCACATATTCTAAGTTGAACTATAAACGTTTCTCAAGAAGAAGCTCACCAAATGTTTCATCGGTTCGAGATAACTCGCTTGATAATACTGGTACAGAATTGAACGTGTTGTTTTTTCATCTACTTCTTCGGCTACAGTTGAAGAATGTGGCACTGTCTCGTCAAAGAAAAAGGAGTAGAAAATTACTTATAATCAAAGGCATATGGTTTGAAATGGTTTACAGTTCGCTGTGTGTACGATTTTGTGGATTGAAACAGTGCTTTTTGAATAAGTTATTATCGCTTGCGCAAGCAATAATATGAAAACCTGATGCAAACTGATTTCAGGCTGTGAGTACTCCGTCCGGATATGAGTTCAAGGCGAGCCAGAAGGCCTACGTGGAGGTCTGCTACACGGAAAATGTTGCGGTGTCTGATGGAGTTTTCGATTCAGTCACCCATACAGGTAACCATGTATATAGTCGTCGCCAACGGAAAAGTGGGGGGGGGTTACTGTATATTTCACTTGCCGCTGTGTGTACAGTTTTTGGTTCCGAAACTAGCCCGCTATGTCTTTTGATAGCGCAGTGGTTAGCGGCATGCTACGAAAGTTTTGTTCGAAGATTCGATTCCGACGGGAGACAAAAAATCATAAGTTTGGTACTCGCCATACTTTTTGATTTTGAGGTCATAAGAGAAATTTAATCTGAAATGGCTGTATAAGACACACCTGCATAGAGGACGCCCTCACGAAGGCAGGCCTATAGTGAATGCCTAATTTATAAATTTCTTCCTCTCCCCGGAATCGAACCTGCGAGAAAAAGATTCGTAGCAGGACACAAACTACTGCGCTATTAGAGAACATAACCAGCCAGCCTAGAAATCGAAAACATGCGTGTGCACACAGCGGAAAGTGATATATACAGTACCCTCCCGCCTTTCCGTGGTCGACGACTATATACGTTGCTGATGCCCTCATTCAGCTGTGTTTTAGTTGGATTCCGTTTACGTTTTTCGGGCAAAATTTCTAATTTTCGTCCTGTGTTGAGATCAAACTAAAAAAGATACTGTTATGTTCTTTATATGTATCTCACTTTCGAATGGGAACATCTAAGTCAATTATGATGAATATTTGTAAACCTTTTCTAGGAATCTCTCTAGGAATTAAGAGGAAGATAATTCAGAACTTCCGACTTTTCAGGCAAGGACGACTACGTGGTAGGCAGCGCGAGGAGCAACAGATCGTGTGATATCTGCATTATCAGAGCCGAAAATTCCGAAAAGGTTGGCATGATTATATGAACTAGAAACTAAACTAGAACTTCTCTCTCTCTCTCTCTCTGAGCCCCCCCCCTCTCTTTTTCTCTCTCTCTGAGACAATCTTCTTGAAGAAGAGCCCAGTAAATGTCGGCACCTAACTGCTGCTCTCAGTTGTCAAAGAACAATATGACAAAGCTGAAATGAAACCAATTACCTCAAAGGGAGGTTCGGCGTCGTAGATCAGGTGACCTGTTGAGCGTATACGAGAATTAAGCCCCGTAGTTGTTCGAATGAGGCACGTTGGAAAATTTGTACACCAAAGGTTGGAGAAATGATTTTGTGTTAGTCATCTTCTCCCAATGAAACCTCTATGTGCCCCATTAGTTCACGAAATGCCTGTAAAATGATTGTGTATATCAAAAATGCGCAGGTGTGTTGGCGCTCGCCAGTATTTCTTATAGTGACCATACATTGTTCTTGATGGATTTTGTTGGAAATTTTCACTTTTAGGCCGACGAAGAGATTCTTGTGAACGAAGAAAGTGGTGAACCTTCTGTGGACCAAACGTTAGTGGTACCGGAACCCGCAGGCGGTACTCTGCTGACAAAAGACGTTAAGAAGAAGAAGAAGAGTAAGAAAAGTGCCAAAAATCCTACCTCTCCCACCGCTTTCGAGTCCAAGAATATGTTTGCTATGTTGAATGATTAAGCAATGTTTTTGTTGTGCTTGTTTTCTCGCATTTGGTTGTTCCCTCATAATTTCTCTTGCATTTTTTGCGTATATTTCATTTCATCTCACACTTGTATGGTCAATGAAGTATTTGCTGAAATTGTTGATTTCAAATGAGACGCTGCCTAAACTGCCAAACGAACCATTGCTTTGTTGCTCCAAAACTACAAAATTCCACGTGATTGTTCCTAGATGGGCAAATATTAAGTTCTATTTTGTTTCAAGTTTGAAAGTTTGTAAACTTTTTGACGTTGTGTTCATGATTTGTCAGAGTTGAAATGTTGTCAAACTACAAATCAAAACACAAAACCGAAACTCCCCCTTCTCTTTTTAGTCACACACTGAGGCTTGCAACTCAATTCGAGGTCAAACGAGAACGATTTCCTTTTTTAGGCCCCACACATAAAATAGATTCTTAGGACAATTCCAATTCACCGAAGAGTGTTACGACCTAGTGAAAGTAATATCTGTGAGTACATAGGCCGGAAGCTCATGGGTATAGAAACTCGTGGACTTTTTCATTAGTACTGGTTACAAAACTTTATGATATTTATTCGGATATTGAACAGAGACAATGAGACACTGTAATGTGACAATCTGACAATGGAACAATGACAAACGGAATGGAGACAAAATCTACTCGATTCAGATCTCAACATGCAATTTCGCCCTTCAGAAAATCCCTGCCAATCTGAAGTGGGTGCCAAATTCATAAGTTTACATCTCTCGCCGGATTCGAACCTGCGAGCGAATGTTTTGTAGCAGGGGGCTCACCTCTGCGCTATCAGAATACGTAACCAGTAGGCTTTGGAATCGAAGACATGTGTACGTACACAGCGGAAAGTGAGATATACAGTACCCTCCCGCCTTTCCGATGGCGACGACTATACCAGCTATTTTCATGGCGATCTCGCTGCAAGAGTGTGTAGGCCAAGGAGACGCAGACTGTCTCAGCATGTCTGCGGTATCATTGACCTCCTTGTTTGTGCGATACTGTAGCTGACCAATCGCACCAAATTGGACATTGAAACTTTGAGTACGAATGCCTCGTTAGAAAATGTGGGCAGAACATGTTTTGCCTGATTTGTATCATCTGATTTTTTAGCGGAAGAACACTTCATTATATTGCGTTGTTGGCAGAACCTATATGTGTGATCGTACACAGCATTAAGTGAGACATACAGTACTACCTCGCCTTTCTCTCAACGACAACTATAGCCTGTGTACTTACTCAGTGCACGCAATGCATCGAACGTGAATGCATTGTTATTTCTGCCGAAGTTTGATTGCAAACGGTTAGTATAGTTTATTTCTTCTTACAAACTTCATTCAAGGGAAGAGAATAAAACAACTTGTTATGTACTGATATGCGTGTAGGTTGATCACCAAACAACTTGAAGAATCTACCGGGCACGATCAGACTACAAAAGATGTATTGCTAGTTATAGTGAGTGCCAAATATATAAATTTCTGTCTCTCGCCCGAATCGAACCTACGAGCAAAAGATTCGTGGCAGGCGCTAACCACTGCGCTAATAGATCACAAACGAGAAAGCTCTGGAATCGACTATGTGTGCGCGTACACAGCGGAAAGTGAATTATACAGTACCCTGCCGCCTCCTCATTGGCGACGACTGTAGTTCCCACAACATTCGGTACTTGATGAACGAAACTGAGCAAAGTACAAAAAATTGTGCATTTCTGAGATGTAATTTCAGCTATAATATGGTGGTAAGAGTGGAGCATCGAGCGAATTTCTCTGGTCTGTCCGGACAGTTTGAAGACCCTGTGCTGGCAGCGGTGGTTGTTGATGGAACGGTGGTGAAAAATATCAAGCAGCTGGAGGATTTCTTCTCGAAAGGGACTTGGAAGGTGGGGTTTAAAAATCATACATTTTAGGATAATCAGAAACCTACAGAATTTACGCTGCTCTCTTAGACGATTCGGTCTAATGTATAGTGGGTGCCAAATTTATAATTTTCTGTCTCTCGCCGGAATCGAACCTGCGAGCAAAAAATTCGTAGCAGGGCGCCAACCACTGCGCAAGTGAAGTACGTAGCGGGAAAGCTTTGGCATCGAAGACATGTGTGCGTACACAGCGGGAATCAGATACACAGTACCCTCCCTCCTTTCCGTGGGCGACCACTTTACAAGGCATGCAGGCAGCAAAAGGTCTATATCCAATAAGGTCTCAATTCAGACAAACATATACATGTATAAATAGTCGTTTTTATAATAATAATAATAATAATAATAATTCCTCGCAGGTCCGATTCCAGCGAGAGACATGAATATATACATTGGGCACCCACTATATCTGTTCTCATTTCTGACCATGAAATGATGCGGGCAAATATCGCAACCTGGTCTAGATCAAACCGGCTTACTGGCTGCTTTCGTAGATGAAAACACATTTTGTGTAGCTGTCGCTCAACGAAAGGCGGTGGTATACTGTCTATTTCATTTCGATGTGTATGAAAACACATATATACGATTTGTGAACAACGTTTGCAAAAGCTCAGAGTACGTTAGCTAGAAGATTCCGGCACCTTCATCCCGCTCTGCTCTGCCGTTTATTGTCTCTTACATCCCGGCGGGATGTGAGAACAGGAAATGGCAGAATAAATGTTTGAGGAAACGCAGGATGGAATGAAGGTGCCGGGATCTACTAGCATGTACTCAGTTGCTATGAATCTTTTAGGGTCGGTTCGAATCTCACATGAGGCGAATTTTTGTTAATTTGTCACATACGGTCATTACCTCCCCCCCCATTTGTTTCAGGCGAGAGTATGTCCAACTGGGATGCCTGCTATGGAGAACAATATTGTGAACCAGAACATCCGTGGGAAAAACTTTGCCACTCGATTACCGGGAAAGGAACGAAATATTCTCAATGCTTGGCTGACGGAAGATGTGTTGGAATGCATTGATTTCCCGCAAAAAGAGTGGGCGCATCAGTGGTTGGTTTCATGAAAAGCCAAATATCAATCAAACGGGAGAAACAGATAACAGTATTGATTTTTTATGACTTTTTATTACTTCACAGAGAAAGATATTATGCGTACTGACTTTTTCAGCGTTAGGAAAATGTTTGAAGTGGCTTCATACTGTGTATAACGCACAAATGTTTCTCAGCTTTTTGTTGGGTTGCTCAGTACCATACGGGGATAGTTCAAGAACACCAGAACAGAAACCTTGAGAACATTTGAGAAAATAAAATTATCAACGGTTTTGTTTCTTATTTAGAAAAAAGATTTTCTAGAGATATTGAGAATGTGCAGCAATAACATCTGTGGAAAGGGATAAAAAACTACATATTTGAACAATATGACGTGAATTGATGAATCTTGAACTTATTGTCTGATTGATTGATATATCTAGGGGAGCGCTGGCGACCGACGCTGGTTGGGACACGCCATTTCATCAGGACCAGTCGGGTGGTGGGCCCATCATGACACTTCTCAGGGGAAGGAAGAAGTGGACCCTTGCCTTGCCGACGGCGCAAAACATTCACAGTCTTTTGAAGAAGAGGACCAGTCAGCTGGAAGAAACAGTGAGAATTCATATACTACTGTTAGGCGATTGCACAGTCAAGTGAAACATGTTAAACATAGAACTCAGGAACGTGCAACGACAGAGTGCACGGTTTCTCATTATTTGCTAACTTTACAAGACAATTAAGTGAACTTCTAGTATTCAATGTACAACGAGGTAAGATAACTAGAATCATGAAAAACTTGATGTAGAAGCACCTCAAACTGAGCGAGACTAAAGTAAACAAATGAGCAACTTGAAATCATTATTTAGATAAGATAAAGTTCAAATTTGATGAACAACTTCATGTTATTTCTAACATCGTCTCTTTGTGCTCCAAACCTTGACTTCCTGGTTAAATCCGCACGAGAAGAGAGAACACCGTGTGATACTATGTGTAAAGAACAAAATGAACACTAATGTCATTAATGTGTTGAATGAATACTGGAATTCATTGTTAAATAAAAGAACAAATATTTTTTGTAGTCCCAGAAAACCAATCCACTTGAATTTTTGAAATTTTAGAAGTTGTGCTGGAGGCTGGTCAGACCATTGTGTTGCGACCCGGCTGTCTCCATCGAGTGGTTACTTCTGACGACTCATTTGGAGTCGGGGCGATGATCTTCTTCCCGCAGCACGTGTTCCAGACGGCGGCATTTGCTCTCATTGAGAGTAGAACGTGAGTTCTGAGTACGTATTCTAGAAGATCCCGGCACCTTCATCCGATCCTGCGTCTCCTCGAACAAACGCTATTTCTCTGCTCTTACATCCCGCCGACATGTAAAAGACACTAAATAGTGAGGCAGAACGAGAGACGCAGGATTGGATGAATGTGCCGGGATCTTCTAGCATACGTGCTCTGATACTGGGTTACAGTGGGGACAAAGTCGGAGTTGTAGTTTGTTGTGCATGTGAAGTTCCATTCATTTTCACTGAGACTCATTGGCATCGTGCCAAGATTTTTGGATGTCAATTTCTTGTCGATAAAATGAGTATTCTGGAAACATTCTTTGTCGTGTTCTTATAAAGCTGAACAACCGCTGAGAAAGATTCACAATTGTTGGAAAAACTACAAAGTGGTTAGAAATTGCCTGGAACATTCATTGGCACGCTGCCAAGTCTCAGTGGGAATGACCGGAACTATAAACTACTTATGAAGTCACGTGCAACACAGCGAAATGTAAGGACAGTTCACAATGTGCAACTACTAGATGGTATAATTTACCCTTTCTGTGAGTTCAAAGTGCGACGCCAAACATTTTGCCGTGATCAAATTACAAGTCAGACGTACGACAGCCCTATACTATTAGTCAATTGCACCGTCATGTGAAACATGTTGAACACAGCAGAACTCAAAAATGCGCTATTCAATTCACTCCTAGTTTATATTGAGTGCCAATTATATGAATTTATGTCGCTCGCCGGAATCGAACCTGCGAATGAATCGTAGCGGGGGCGCTAACCACTGCGCTAGAAGGTAATTACCGGTAAGCTTCGGAATTAAATACCTGTATGCGTACACAGCGGAAAGTGAGACATACAGTACCCTCCCGCCTTTACGTTGGCGAAGACTACATTGTATCTACAGCGTCTTCGGATCTACCTACTACGGGTCCCAAACCGAGAACACGCCACCCATTGAGAATGCCAGGAAGCGCAAGGATGGCTCGCAGCCGGCCAAGATCACAGCCACCACCCCTATCGAAGTGTCGGTGAGTATACTCCACTTCCCCAATCGATAACTCCCTCCAGTAATATTTCGAACATTCGAAGGCATTTATCTAACCATCCAACCGATTTTAGATTTACTGTTTTCTATGCTTGTAGTAACCGAGAACGAAATCACAAAGATTAAACTATTTACAATACCCACAATATACAAAGCATTTACTTGAAAGATTTACAATCTGTAGAGGGCTATTGTGACGTGAAACAGACTTTAACGAGTTACGGTTGGTTGGAGCTGCTATTCACGTGAAGTGCACGTGTACCTCCTGGTTTAACACATTCAATCACTTATGTGCCGACTCATTCTGTTCCTGAAGTGGATTAACTGTATATAGTCGTCGCCAACAGAATATGACGGAACGGTACTGTATATCTCATTTTTTGCTGTGTAGTGATACATTCATTTGATTCAACCGCTTGGTGTTTGTGAGCTTTCGTAGCCCAGTGGCTAAGTTCGAATCCGGCCGGGAACAAACGCCTATAAACTGGCACTCCCTAAAATTAAAAATAAAGATATAACTCTTAATACCCATGTGAGTACAGAACAGAAATCGAACTTTCACTCGTTTTCTGAACTTGTTAATTATTTGCCTGAGAATTCTAAGATTATACTTAGGATACACATATCGCTCTCATTGTTTCTTCCCATTGCTTTTAGATAAGTTTTGGCATGTATAAAGATCAAACGAAAATATTGCTTTAAAAAACATGATCATGAACAGCTGTTTTTACATGCACCGTTCCCAAAATTGTCAAGTGCAAAGAAGAGGACGAATAATAAAACAGATAGTACATTTCAAGTTTTCAATGACGTGTTCCCGGTTCAAACTTTGATTTTTTTATATGGGGAATCCAAATCAAACATTGTCAATAACTCCGCAAACTTTCACGTAATTAGAACGAACAATGGACTGAAAGTTCTGCAATCATACTGTAGGAGTATCAATAGATATGAAAATAACTATACTTCGTCTCCAGACAAAAAAAAGATGTTTACAAAATTAAATAATAGAATCAATCTAGTAATGATATTCACATACTATGAACTTTATTTTTGTAAACTATTGATTTTTGTTATTGTTCGTGTTGTTTCCAGCAAGTCGTGTGCGAGGATTGTACTCGCCAGTTCATTGGGTACGCGGTTGAAAGACTTGAGCCGATTCTGGATGAACTGGAACAACTGGTAGGGGAACTCGCCCCGGTGGTCGGTCGACGGAAGTACTTGAACGAACGGTTCGATCCGGACTGGCTTCAGAAAAAGTCCGGTGAGTATACTCTGTTTCACCATTTGATGTAGTTCTACAGTGATCCGTCAGATATTCAGGAGGCATTTTATAATGAAAAGATAACTATTTGAGTTCCAAACGTTCACAGTTTGTAGTAGTAAAGATGCAGAAGACTTGAAAATGCCCCCATACCGGAGTTTGACTTGAAAGTTTGAGCGTAGTACTGTAAAGGGTTGGAGGTAAGTGAAATCAGTTGTATACATCACATTGTTGATACACAACAGTACAAACCATTGTTGTGATTGGAACCCAGCCTACTCAGACCATACGCTGTTAATTACAAATTCGTGTTTGGTCGAAACTGTATTGCAACAAATCTAGAGATACAGTGTGCCCCGAAGAGACGTCAGACGACGAGAGGGAAAATCAATATATATGACAGCCACGCTGTATAAACAGTTATTTACTGTTTTGCAACGACGCTTGTTCTGAGTACGCGCATTCACGCGGAAAATAAGAGACGGCACCAAACTATAAACACAACGGGATAGACAAGCGCTGACAGAAAAACTGCCGACCTAGCCATGAAATTTCAGATTCTAACACTGATAAAGTGGAACTCGAAACTCCAAATAAAATAAAACGTTGAAAATTTCAAACCTTGGAAACTTGAAAACTCGAGAACTCGAAACGTTTCACTCTATTACAACCCCGAACTACTCTGACAAACTTATAGGCTGCAACAACAGTCCTTTACAGTAGGTATGTGATTTTCTGAATAAACATCGTTCACGTCTAAGTTATTGTAAAGATTTAAAACTTCATTATTTCATTCTAAACACTTCTTGCTACAAACATAAAAAAAATTGTTGATCTATTAGTTTGTTTACTCATCAAAATAATAACTTTGAATAATCCAAGATTACTGTAGCAAATCATTGATTGGTGAAACGGAGAATAGTCGTCGGCAACGGAAAAGCGTGAGGGTACTGTATGTCTCACTTTCCGCTGTGTACGCACACATGTCCTCGATTCCAAACCTCGCCGGTAATGTGTTTCAATAGCGCAGTGGTTTGCGCCCTGCTACGAAACTTTTGGTCGCAGGTTCGATTCCGGCAAGAGACAGAAATTTATAAATTTGGCATTCAGTATATAAATGTCAGGCTGGTCGCAGCAGACCCCTCTTCCCGTGAACGACCGTTGTGAGGTGTACGTGTGTTTGTTGGCGGCCAGTGGAATGCTCGATGTGACTTGGAAAGAGGGAAAGATGCGCAAAAGGGTGGTCACTGAAAACAGGCGGAGACGCGTGAGTGTTATACTGTTCGTCAATCGCACAGTCACAGGAGACATGTTAAACACAGCAGAAACGTGTAATGACAAAGTGCACGATGCCTCATTAGAATGCTAACTTTACGTGACTATTCAATTTACTTCAAGTATATTTGTTTATTTATTGCTCATCGGTAATAAAGGAAAAAAATAGATAGAAACACGGAAAGCAATAGGATTTTAAATGGATTTTTGAATGGGTTACAGTTCACTGTTTGTTTGATGTTTCACGGTTAATGGTTGAGAAAATCACGTAAAATGTGAAGAAACATTTGATGTATGTCAAAACTCTGCTCACAGAAGTCCTTGCTAGATTCTCGTAACAATTGCAAATAGCTAGAAGGCCAGTAGAAAAAGGTTTTCAATTACCGTAACCCGTTCCAAGTAGGCCGACTGGACATCTCGTTGTAATAAACAACGGGCATACAAGTGGAGAACTACAAATCAAACATAGTACGGAACATTTTGTAATAGTTGTTTTCATATAATGACAAAATTGAACGCAACTATAATCAGATCCTCACTTTGAAAGCGCGACGGTTATGTGGAGCAATCCCGACGCATCGGTCCTTCAAACTACAACTGAAATGTATCTCACTTTGAAGGAACGAAGCGTTGAGAGTGGTCCGCGTGATCGTCCCTTTTACCAGACATAATTTGGGTACTTGCGCCTTCCGTACCACACGGCGGTAGTACCGGTATTATCTGGCGCAACTACCGTTTTTCCTACTATTATAGTACGAAAAGCGGTATTACCGCCCGATATAATCTGTACTATGCGAACCGACACAATGTATGAGTTAAAGGTAGGACATAAATGAAAGCTAAATTGGAAGTGCTGTTTAAGAGAAACCGATATATACAAATTTTGTCTCACACTAATCAACCTACTTTGGTACAGATATTTTAGTGTGTTTTGGCGCGCGCAACCGTATGTACTTTCCAACCCGCCCTCCATAGAGCATTTATAGTTTGTATTACAGTAAAAGATTAGTATATAACGAGTTGTCTCAGTTTTTCCTATCATTTGAACATTCAATTCTGCCCCCCTTCAAGGTAAAGCTGCCGGGCAATTGGACAGCGGCCAAGTTCTATGGTTGTGTCGTCGCCCTTCACGCCTCGGAGAAGAAGAGACTCGTCGACCGACTGCACAATGAACTGGGTACGGTTGAGGATTGTGAAACGGAAAAACTCTAAAATTTTCGAGTCGAGTCGAACTCAAAACTCGAAAACTCGATTTTCTCCCGAACTTGATAACTTAATAACTCGAAAACTCGAAAAATGCTCATGCGAGTTTCCAATTGATTAACAATTATAATGAGCTTGATTAACAATTCTAATACGGCTCAATCCTACTTGAAGTATACCTAAAAGATGAGTAGTATAGTGAGTGCCAAATTTATAAATTTCTGTGTCTCGCCGGAACCGAACCTGCGAGCAAAATATTCGTAGCAGGGCGCTGACCACTGCGCTATTAGAGCACCTAACGGGCAAGCCTTGGAATCGAAGACTGTGTGCGTACGCAGCGGAAAGTGAGATATACAGTATAGTCTGTTCCACCCACTTATAACCCTCTACAGTAATCTGCTAACACTTCCAGGTCAAAGTTCACTATATTAGCATATTCAGAACGCCTCGAAATGTTCATAGTGTCTTCTGAATGTTTACTACTACTAACTCTGAAAATTTGAAACCAAAGTAAAGACTTTTTCATTAGAAAACACCCCTCGAAAAATCGACGGATTACTGTAGGAGTACATCGATTGGTGAAACAGACTATACCCTCCCGCCTTTCCGTTGGCAACGACTATATATGTGTCTGTTGTAGTTTGATCAATTAGTTTTTACGAGATACGACATATAAATTCAGGATCAAACTACAAACACAGATAGGTCTAGAGGTCGCCTTATTATAGTGTTAGTCAGTTGCACAGTCACGTAAAACCCTGGCGGCGTAACAATCCCTTCAATCTCACGAGAAGTGCATATGAGTTTTCAATGAGATAACTCATGAGCTACTCGTGAACTCTCAATTTTTTCGCATAGCAATCAATAGAATCTCATGAACAGCTCATAAGAGATTTTCGAAGGATTGGTACGCTGCCTGCAGAGCTCAAAGTGCACGATGTCTCATTAGAATGCTAACTCTACGTTACTATTCAATTTACTTCTAGTATAACGTGTTTCTAGGCGTGGGAGAGGCGTTCGCTTTGGCGCTGACTGGTACGGCTGTCGCTGGAGATTCAAGACTTCCTGCCAGTCGCCTGAGCCTCGTCAGCCAGCTGTGTATGCCGTGTCAGCATACTGCCCCGGATGCCAACCTAAAGGGTGTTCCCTGCAACATGTACAAATGTATGGTAAAGGGGTGCTACAAATACATAGCATTCTAGGTAATCATTGACTTGTGCTCATTATTTCTCTATTTCCGCTCATGTGTTTTCTTGATATCCAGTTATTTAGAGATCATGTATCAGTATACCACTTTCATGTTCAGTATTGTTAGTCGTATTGTTCAGCGGTTTGTGAGCAAGAATAGGATCTTCACAGATACATGTTTTTCATTTGTTTGTAGTTTCGCGTTCATTTTTAACTCTTGTCGGTCGGGTGTGGGTGGTCGAGTGAATTATTTGAGTCGGGTCTTTGTAATTTATTCTTATTAATTTTGAATGGTAATTTTTCGGGCATGATATACATCATATTAAACTCTTTTGGATCATGCTTAATGATGTTATTGTAATTTTACTCTTTCGTTGTTTTCATTTCATTGAGAACCTTCTCGTAACCAACGTACCACAGTCATATGAGAAACAACAGTGTTGTTCGAGTATCATTGTATCATATATATCGAATGTGATCCTCATCACAAACGTGACCTGGCTTTCAATGATAAAAGTGTGCGGTTCTATTTTTCTGAATAAATCATTCTCGCAAAATTAATGGAGTGAGTATATAAGGCGGGGTCAATTAAAAAAATTTGGAAAGTTGCCGAAAACCAGGAAACGTGCCAAATTTTCTGTATTTTGGTACTTCGTGAAAAATATCGCTGTTTTGTGCCAAATGAGGAGGCCGTGTCGCCCGAAATCACTCGGATACGGTGGTAGTTTTCTGTCTCTGCAATTGCCACCCACTTGCAACTATGGAAGATTTTAAAAGCCGGAACCATAATTTTGAACTTAAAAACAAACACATTGTTGAGGAACATTTATTATCACATTATGACAAACTGATCAAAGTACAACACGATAATCACAAGAATAAACATCTCACACATTTCAAACAGATATGCTGCTACTCTAAAAGTTTCCAAATGGAAAAGTAATGATTTGAAATGTGTCAAAAACCTATATTCCAAGAGACATGGTTCAAGCACCTACAATATTACTACTTCCGAGAGTTTCCAAATGGAAAAGTGATGATTTGAAAAGTGTCAA
The DNA here is from genome assembly GCA_964036275.1 of Litoditis marina. NCBI lineage: Eukaryota > Metazoa > Nematoda > Chromadorea > Rhabditida > Rhabditidae > Litoditis > Litoditis marina. The sequence continues at coordinate 19,169,677 of OZ038437.1, read as the reverse complement.
ACACATACATTCTGAGAAAACAAATTTCAAACCCCTATGTTATTCAAACCTTTCTAGAAAACATAAATTATGAAATGTTTCAAAAAGGAAAGGGAAATAGTCAGCATTTATCAAAATCATAGAATTAGTTTGTCTTGTTCCAAATCCCTATATTCTCGGAACCTTTCCGAACGGAAATACGAAATTCTGGCACATTAGAACAGTTGGAACTGGGAACCAGACATTTGAACGATGCTAAAAGCTACATCGACATTTGAAATGTTCCAAAACACGAAAATATTATGTCAACATTTTACAAAAGCCTAAATATTGTTTGGAACGTTTCAAACCCTAATTTTTAACACGAAAAAGATCATTAACTAACTAAAAAAAACATATTTAGATCGCCTCGTAACTCTACTTTTTCTTATATTTTGTATGAAAACTCACACACTACACTACAAAGTATGTCTAAGGAAATATGGAGCTAAACAAACAGCAGCGAAGTGGGACGACATGAAGCACTTTTGGGACGGGTCTCGGGAATCCCAGAATCTTCTTCCGTTTTCTTGTTATTGATTCCGTCGCTTTGTCCGAGAACGAACCCAGGATGACACTATGACAGACACCTAAAAAGTTATTTGATGAAAGGAACAGCATAAATAGTTACCGAAGTTTTTCATACTTCATTTCTTGTTCAGATTTCCACCGTTTCTCAGGTGTCAGGCATAGGTGAAATAGATAAGTGCCAGTACAACTAAAATGAACGTGTGTAACTCTGAAAACTGGCATTATACTTCTGAAAAGTGAGTACAATTCTCGTGTATCGTGTGTCAAACTGTTTTCGCTTGTAAAAATGAGCGTAACTTCTAACTTCATTCTCATTCTGCTGCGCCGGCGTGCGGTTGAGTCGTCCACAATGGAAATATCGATCAAAACGCGCCAGGATTTGGAGTCAAGGATGGATGAGTTTAAAAATTACGATCAATCCAAATTAAATATGATAGTTTTCACCACCCTATTGACCTTGTTGCCATCTGAGAATACTGTAGGTCCTGAAAAGGACGTTTCAGCTTTAACCGTCTGTGAAGAAATCGATCCTGCTGAGGAGAAGGAGCGAAAGCGCTCAGTTGTGTTAGTAAACGTTCCCGAGCCCGAGGGAGAAACTGCACAACAGAAACAAGACTTCGATTTCAAGTTTGTGTCGGACCTCTTCTCTGATTTGGGTCAAGCTTTTCACAACACAGCGACCACAGTCTATCGTCTTCCGGTTCCACAGGGAAAGGCCTGGTCCAACCTCATCAAAGTAGTTTTGCCGACTAGTCTTGCACAGCAAAACCTCCTTCGTTCCGCTAAGCAGTTGCAAACTTTCACCAAGGTTGCATACACTTCTTTGTTCATCCGGCCATCTCTCACAGTTTTCGAGAGACAGAAAGCGTTCGTTCTTCGTGAACAGAGGCGACGTTTGACGAAATCAACTGGATCGAGATACCGCATCGAGAAAGAATCTTTGAAGGCTGCTGATGGAACATATATACCACTCGATCAGGATCTGCTCAAGGATGTCATGAACATAGCGATGCAACAGCGCAAAACTCGTCAGACACAGAAAACACCAAGGGATTTTGTAGTTACGTCTGGAACTTCCTCTTTGAACTTCGCCAATGTATCTGAACGTCGTCATCGTATCTCTTCCTTGAATGTTCCATCCACAGCCAGCGCTATTCCCACTCCGGCTGGAAATAACTCTTCTCATGTCAACAATCAACATGTAAACCCTTCGGCAAGTGCTCATATTTCGTCTGGCTCCGTTTCCTCACCGGTTGTTCACGCTCTCCCTGCTATTCTATCTGGTCAGTCTTCCGCCATAGTAAAAAACTGAATATTTCTTCGGGAAAACAGCTAAATCTTCCACTTCTATGTTTAAGTTTAAATTGCCGTAGTCTCAAGAACAAGATAAATGATCTTCGTGTTCTCCTATGCAACGTCAAGCCGGATCTGGTGTTCCTGCAAGAAACTTGGCTTGATTGTTCTGTTCCTGATGCCTCCATCTTGTTCAACCTTCCATATTCTCTCCATCGTCTAGATCGTAATAGCCACGGAGGAGGTGTGGCAGTTATCTACAAACAACATCTGTCCTGTAACATCGTAGGCAATTGTTGCTACAAAAAAGGTGGTATCAACTGTTTGGTTGTAGAAGTGTTTGATAATGCTGCTAAATGTCTTCGAGTTTTCAATGTGTATCGTCCGCCTAATGTGAAATCCGCTTCTTGTGATGAGTTTTTGGATCATCTGAACACAACTATCCCTCTCAGTTCTGATAATGTTCTCTTAGTCGGAGATTTAAATCTTCACATCGAATGGGAAACTCAAACTGCGTCTGGGCGAAATAAGAAATATCTCAATTTTTTCCTTGATTTGTCGCTCAGTCAGCTTGTTCAGGATTATACATGTGGGACGCGGACGCTGGATATTCTCCTAGTTGAAGATCCTTGTATCGTCAACAATATTAGGTTGTTAGCACCTCTATCATCGTCTGATCACAAAATCGTAGCTTTCAATCTCAACTTGCAGTCAGTGGTGTCATCAATTTGTTCACCAACTCCAGATTTTCCGCGGACAGATTTCATCGCCTTGCGTCGAGAACTCGAGACAGTTAACTGGGTTGAAATTTTCGACAACTTCTGCGATATCGATGATCTGTATTCTAGGTTCTGCTGTGTATTACACTTCTTGCTTTCTCGTTTCACACCTATGAAGTACTCTCGTCATCGCCCACCGACTTATCCTCGCAACATACAAAAGTTGGCAGATTATAGAATGTTATTGTTTCGGAAAATTCATGTTCCTTCTGTTCATGAGAAATATAATCTTGTTTCCAAGAGACTAGCTAATGAAATTAAACGCTTCATTTCTCTGCAAGAGAAGAAAGTTATGAATGACTCATCCAAAAACTTTTACGCTTTTATCAAGAGAAAAACTCGGTCTAAAAAGACAGAAATTGTTTTAACTGATGCTAATGATATTAAGGTTAAGTCAGATGAGCAAAAAGCTCAACTATTGGCAGATTACTTCAGTTCCGTTTTTGTTTCCGATAATGGTAATAAACCAACTCTGACAATGCCGAGTAATCGTATTCTGAGCTCATTCCTAATATGCCCTTCAGACGTTTTTGCAGTATGTAAAACCCTGAAACCATCATTTTCGTTGTCTCCTGATGGTATTCCTCAGGCAGTATTCAAGGAATGTTATAGTGTAATCACTGAACCATTAGCCCACATATTCAATGTTTCTCTGCGGTTAGGTACTGTACCTCTAGTTTGGAAACGGTCGTTTGTAACAGCCGTGCCGAAAAATAGAAATGCATCCAAACCGTCCGACTACCGACCTATTAGCATAACGTGCACTCCTTGTAAACTGATGGAACGGTGTATCAAAAAACCTCTTGAAGCCTGGTTGAACACTAATTGTATTCTTCCGAGAGAACAGTTTGGGTTCCGCTCTGGTATGTCAACTTCCCATCAAATGCTCGACTACACCAACAACGTCTTGAGTAGTGTTTCTTCCGATTCGAATGTCGATGTAGTTTACTATGATGTCGCCAAAGCTTTCGATACTGTTTCTCATGATAAGGTGCTACACATACTAGCCAAACTAGGAGTGAGAGGAAATCTATGGTGTTGGATTTCGTCATTTCTCAAGAATCGTTCTTGCAAAGTTAATATAAACGGTTCTTTCTCTTCATCGTTTGATGTGATCAGTGGTGTACCTCAGGGTTCAGCTCTCGGTCCAATACTATTTCTAATATATATGTTTGATCTACCAAAGATGTTCCCAGTATGTCGCGGCGTACGCTTGTATATGTTTGCTGATGATCTGAAAATGCTGAAAACTATTCAAACCAATTCTGATACGCACGTTTTGCAAACATGTATAGATTCTTTAGTTTCCTACATGGCAGCTCGACAACTCAAGCTGTCCGCAACCAAAACACGCATAATGCATTTTGGGAAAAACAACCCGCGTCATCAGTATACGCTTTATGATCAGACACACCTTGAAACAACTGAGACTATGAAAGATCTAGGTATTCTTGTAACCAATCGTTTAACATTCACCACGCACATCGAAAACTTGACTAGGAAGGCGCGATGTGCTATGTTTATCATTCTAAGACTGTTTGCAAACCCCAACTCACAATGTATGATTAGATTATTCAAATCATTTGTGCTACCTATTCTCGAGTATGGCTGCAGTGTATGGAGCCCTTACCTCAGAAAAGATGTTACATGTATTGAAAACGTTCAACGAACTTTCACTAGAATACTGTACTGTAAACTGAACAGAGTCTCGCCAAGAGACGCACCTTCGTATGAGAATCGATTGAAAATGTTTAAACTCGAATACCTAGCTGAGAGAAGAGTGAAAATCGATTTGATCAACTTTAAGCAAATTTTGAACTCTGTGTCGCCATTGAAGTTTTCCAACTTTTTTATATTGCGCCCGACCGGAGGCCGGAATAGTCAATTTGAAATTCAAATAGACTTTACGAAGTTCAATCCGTATTATCACTCTTATTTCATGAGAATACGTCGTTGGTCAAGATTACTTCCAACATCATTTTATGGTGCAAACATGTCTCAAGCTGAGCATAAAGAGTTTCTTTCGAAAATAAAAGTAGTTTGATGTGTACACATTTACTCTACTCGAAATTTCAGTTACTGTTTGTCAAGCTGTGGTTGATGATCTTGCAATTCAAGTGCTGTACAGTGTTCCAAGACCGATGTGTTCCATCCATGATGCCCCGTTCCGTCAAGAAAACAAAACTGATAAAATACAGCGATTAATAGTTGTGGCACTCCAAAACTATCGCCGCAATTAGTTGTAGAGCCCAGCTTGTGACAAAATCTCTCCCTTCATTCTATTTCTATACACACAGTGTGGACATAACGGTGATTGTCCAAAACGGCTCATTCTCTCCAATAGTGCTAGTGAGAGAGGGTGAAACATGTCTTGGTTGGGATTGAGACTTCAAAAGCCTACACTAGCACAAAGATGTTCGAATATATATCCCTATGCATATATGGATGGTCACAAATGTTTTCTATGTCTTATTAGGTGGGATGACATTTATGTCTATCCGCGGCGTTGCGAAGTGCGGCCGTTCACTGTACTCTGTGGTAGAAATCTGATCTACGAAGTGTCATTGGTTAGGGGCAACGTTACTAACTGAACCGTCTTGACACTGGATAGCATTGTTGCATGCATGATCGAACTATTCGATTTTTGGTATAGAGTTACAAGAACGGGCAAACTCAAAACAGCGCAGAATTTATGTCTTATTACTATGTATTTTGTGACCGTCTATTGCATCCCTCTGTTTTCACACATGGCGCAGCCAACGTGCGTACATCTCATCCCAGCCAAACATGCCAATCCGGATTATCTCTTTACAAAACATATCTTCATTACAACGTCTATTTCAAGATAACTATTGTCCCACAAATCATTTGGTTCAATCTCCGTCGTCCAGCACTGTTAAATTGCATGTAATATTATTTGCGCGTAACAGGGTAACCATATCCTTTTTCTTTTCACTTTTCCTCTCCAATTACTCATTTTTGCAGTGCCACATACTATGTGGAAGGCACGTGTTAAATCACGAATAAATCTATTCTATTCTATTCTATTCTAGAAATAGGGCGAAAATGTGCATGGGTCTACACCACTTCGACGGGGTATTTTACCCGTCCCATGGTGTCAGGTATTTGAAGCATTCAGTTTCTCAGCTGGGATATGTTACTTTCCGTTGAGAGAATAAGTCGCTATCATGTACTATACTATCAGTGTACAATAGGACTATTGAGATATAACGTGGTTTTGGATTCGAATTCGAAAAACAACTTATCCTATCATTTGAAAAAACAATACAGCTTATCAATGCGAATAGAGCCGTTTTTTTAGGGCTAATCGGACCACCACACTGAGCTACGAGTAAGGCCGAGCCGGTGGAGGTCAAAATCTTAATCTAAATGTTTACTGACACGATCCCTTCCCTTAACTGGTATAGCAGAGAATTGACTAGCTAATTGGCTCCTACTAAAATCTCCAAATTGGCTCCCACCGAAATCGGCCAACAAAAAATTACTCAAACTATAAAAGGTTTGGTACTTTCGGGGTCACAAGCTCCTTACACTCAAAATGTTGTGCGCCTATTTTAGCATATTTCAATGTCAATCATATGTGGGATGAACTTGAATGAACAATACCACAGTTAATATCAACTCGAACCACAGCTAAACTACTCCGTACTTATTGCGTCGACCGATGCTCATTTCTTCCTATTCCTGGAGCTTCCGATCATTTTTAGAGGCGTAAACAGTTTTAAACGCGATAAGCGAAAGGCAAAATCTGTTTTGCGGAGGTATCGTGTATGGTTTTAAAATTACGCACGTTAATTTAAGTTTTTAGGTTTCACTATGTAACATTGAACTGTTTTATCTGAAACTTTTGACCTAAAGAACCCTAAATACTCAATAGAAAACAATTAGTATTGAAAAACTCACAATATTTCCGAAGAGCCACAATGTGTCATCCACCCGAAGGACGTCTACCCTTCCTCTCGCCTGTAAAATAAATATGTAGAACAAATATATATAAGTCATTATTACTATCATTCTAGTAACGCTACTTGTTGTGTCTGAACCTGCTTGAAAGAACAAGTACATTTTGTATGGAAACGATTTTAATGGTAAAACATTTTATTTTTTGTTCATTTTCATTTTGGTGGTTACACTTTACATATTTCTGTTCTGGTGTCAGAGATCTCTCCAAACCATACAGAATGAATATCCGATACGATACGCTCATCTTTAACTACACAAAAGTCGAATTCCGGCAAGATAAATGGAAATTTCGAGCAAACATTTTATCTGATTATATAAAAAGTTAGACTTTTGACCCGTTTAGAGGTTTCAAGGCATATAATCAACTATTGACGTCATGTACAGTTTGCTCGCTAAAACACTGCAAAACTGCAAGAGTTCGAAGTATTTTTCTGCCGACTTTGACAGCAAAAAAACGCTCGATCCGGCAGCAAAAAGTAGGAATCCTACCTAAAACTACCTTCTCTCGCTGGTTTGGAAAACCCAATTAAATCTCATCGAATTCGACTCTGACTCAACAAGGGAGACACCCAGAATCCTAGCTCTAAATCTAGTGTTTTTTGATAAAGTCGCGAAATCTACAATGCCAATTGACCAAAAACTTACTCATGATTACTGCATCGAAGTCCAAAATTATCCACTTATCTGAGTAACACCCAAACTGTCTCCACATTGGCAATTATACCTGAAAAACACAACCTGTATATTGTAAAGTTCCTAACATCAACACCAACGTCCTAAATTTTTACCGAGGAGAAAACCCTAGTGACGAAAGTGAGAGCACGTGAAAACAGAAAACTATTCTGAGACATAATACAACATGTGGAAACGGAGCATTATGAAAATACGCTGTCGAATATAATGTTGGACACACCGTTTTTAGGAAAAACGGTCAGATTGCACAACACGCCGAATTTCATCGATACAATTCATGCGCGAGCATAGAACTAACGAAAAAAGCAAGAGACTGATGTATATGACGTTTTACAAACAATATAAACAAAATAAACACGAAAGAATTACAATTAGAATTAAAATTTTTAAAATTTTGAATTTTTTAATGATAGCGTGTGACGAAAAATGTAATGCGTAGCCTGCGCGTATACTTTCTGCATTTTCCTGTGCACGTCTGCAGCCTTTTTTGCAAAATTTTTAAATCGAGTTATAATGTTATTTTTCTTTTTATCGTTCTTTTAGACGCAATTATTCATATTTATTATTTATTTGACATGACTACATGTGTTTCTTGAAGGTTTCGGAATGATTACCCGCATCACTGAGAAGCTGCGACGCGCTCATCCACAAGATGGAGTTCGAGTTTAACAAGGGTGAGTCTTCATTCTATAATTTTCTAGCTTCGTCACATCATGCAGCTTTTGCTGGTGTTTGCGGACATCTCGTTCTCGTTGTGTGGGTCACAACTTGTCCCGCGGCTCAAAAATGACTCAAACCAGCCTAAACTTCAGAGTTAAGCGGATGCCTAGATTTGTTCCCCCCTAGAAATAGTAGACAACTTCAGAATCGAGTTCGAATCGGAAGAGGAGATAGTAATTTGCTAATTGTATCGTTATTCTCAGACATTCATTGTTTCTATCAAATGTGTGGCTGTTAAAGGAGACCAGAGCACAACTTGAGCAGAGGTTTTGTTTCGGGCTGCTTTTAATTTTATTGTGATCAGAGAGCAGAAATAACTCGTATATCAGTTCGATCAGTCCACGTGACATTCACATGACAAGGCCGCGCGACACGCAACGCGTCCAATCAAAAGTAGGATACAGCAGCTTTACGAGAAACCAAGTTGCTCTCCGGTCTCCTTTAAGCAACTTTTTAAGGTGTTAGTGAGTTGTCGCGTAGTCTCGTAGCGCTCTAAATATAAGCCGACTTGAGTGCGTTTTTCTTTCAGCTAGCTCACGGAATATGTTCAATTTACTCTAGTGTAGTAGTAGGAGCGAATTAACAATATAAGCTATTAGTCTCAATTGGTTGAGTTGAGTACATGCAACATGCTCCATAAGTGTCAATCAACTTAGGTCTAAACATTTGAAATCCCATACCTTAATAAAATTGTTCGATTAGCCACAGAAAATCGAAACGCGGGCTCCTCTTCGATTGAAAACAAGTGATGTTGTCTTGTTTTGATGAACCGTTTCTCACGGGTCTAAGTTTAAAACGGACTTATTTTGTCGAATAGTCAAACCTCACCAGTGTATGCTCAGTTCTTCTATTTTTCTGTGAGGATTGCCGTGGAAACTTGAATAGGGTAGAAAACACTACTCTAATTCATACTTTCATACATATACCAGTTAGGTTGAGGTCGAACTATTCGACAAGAAGGAGTCCTTTTTATACTTAAATGCGTGAAATTTAATGATTTTGCATCGAAAACAGGAAATTTTCCCCATTTATGGCAGAAAAGTGGCTCGTTTCTCTATTTTCCATGGCCATTCGGACAAACTTCCTGATGTATGCTCAAACCGCACACCGCGCCAATATAAGGTTATCTTGGTCACGCACCGAGCGTCTTGTTTTGTAGGGTTTTGAAGAATGTGTATGTGTATTGATTCAGACATTATTGTTCAGTACAGTTTCTGTTTCAGATACGGACGAAGCATTATTCCCATTCCCTTCTGTTCCGGCCCAAAAGGAGTCCACTCGAATGAATGCCAAGCTGTTGGTCTGTCACTCGCTGCCCGGACAGTTTACTTTGTTTAATATTTTTGACGCTGTTTTTTCTGTGTTTCTGCTAGGTTATAGGTATGCTCTCAAGATCAGTAATCAGTTTCTGGACTTTCAGTTCCGTAAATCTGTATTAATAAGTTTTTTTTTCACGGAATTTTGTTAAATTCGATTGAAAATAGCAAATTGGATTCTTTTGAGGTTTGTTTTGTAATGGAGTGGATTTGCTATTTTCACGTCGAAGTAATGCTAGAATGGATATAATTTCTTTGTTTCACCGTTGTTGAGGGCGATCGAATTATTGTTAAACTGAGGTTTTTGCTCAAAAAATAGAGATTAACACGTTGATTAACCTGGTTCTTATATACAGTAATTAATCACCGGTAGCCGTCCGATCTAACGGCTATAAGCTGTTTAGTAGTGGTAGGTAGAGGTTTGTCCAAATTAGCTAGCAATTTGGTAGAAAACTAGTAGCATTTTGTGATTTTTTCCATTTTCGCGAACTCTAGGTAGTTGTTTTATAGCGTTTGATAGTAACTTGGTGTCCGTTTGCCAAACGGCTATCGAAAATGAAGTCACTACTAATTTAAATGGGTAATAGCAAACCTTTGTTTGATCGAACCGCTACTAGCGCTTTGGATGGGTTACTAGCCGCCAAGTTTCTCTTCTCAGCATTCTATCTGAGTTAGCGAAAAGCCTTGCAAATGTAATATGTACCTGCAATCCCAGTTACAATAGGCTTTTCAGTTTCGCTAACTCAGACATTAGCAATGTTCTCAAGTTTAACTTTTTTTATAGCGAACCACATCTCATGTAGCTTGCTTTTCATAACACTTCAGCTCTAGCTACCTTTTTATAATCCTAATTGAATTATATTTGGAACATATGTGTTGTTTAATTATTTAATATGTTTGTAATTTGCTTTCATCTGTTTTCCGTAATACTTTTATGTTGTTTAAGCTAGGTTGTTAAAATTGATGTTTTGGCATGTGCCAATTACAGAATTTGTGTTTTGACATTTAATAATTGAGGCACACCATTACTTGACAAATTTCAAAGCAAAAAGCAATGTCTTGGCATTTGTCAAACGAGTAATTTTTAGCTTTGGAATTTGTCGACGGGAAATTTTTAGCTTTGGAATTTCTCGTATGTCTATTTTTAGTTTGAAAGGTTTCAAATCAGGTACTTTTCGAATGCATTGTCTGTTGTTGATTCGCAATAAAGTGGTCACTACTCATCCTTGTTCGCACTGTACTATTGACAACCCGAGTATCAAGCAACACACACAATTCAGACATGCAGTCGCTTCCGTTTGAAAAATATTCCAGTTCTGTGCCAAATCACTCACTCGTGTCGACCGTTTTTTCCGAGAGCGCCGTTTGGCACGTTTCCTGGTTTTCGGCGACTTTCCGAATTTTTTTAATTGACCCCGCCTTATATAATGAAGTTGTGAAACAGAAATAAATCGTTTTGCAAATTTGTATTGAAATCTGACAATAGCTCCGGGCCATCTGAGTAGGATGCTCGATAATCCCTGCTTCTTCATCCCATCCTGCGTCTCTAGCTCCGACGTACTCTGTCTTGAGACACAGTGAGAATTGAATGACTGCATCATTCGAATAAGTCTTTGCGAATTTTCAGTGCAAATGATAACAAATTCTCCGTGTTATCAGTACCAGAGATGAAACATTCACTTCTCTGACCACTTCAAGAAAAAGACAGTTCCCTATAAATTCGAAACATTGCAATTGGCGGAAAACACCCCAATCTCTTTTTTTCAAGCATGGAACGATCAAACAACGAGAAAAATGTTAAAGTGTCTGCGTTGAAAAACAACAGTTTCGGTTGAGTTTCGATTAAACTATTTCAATTTTGCACGGGCAAAAAATTTCAAAACTACATGAAAATGGTTGACATAGAACATTTTAACAATTATCAAATCACGCTTCTGAGTTTCTCTTAAAGTAAACATGGGTGTATCGCCTTTAGTGTTTGTTCATGTGTTTGCTATAACACACCTTTGAATGGTAAAAAATGATAACGACCCTATAAAACAAATTTCTATTATCATTGCCACGTGAATATTGATAACTACGTTGACGGAGGCTTTCAAATATGACACAGTGAGAGTTCACTAAGATCTCACGATGTACCGTTGTCATGCTGTGAAAACGCTGGCAGCTTAAAATACCGGAGGAGATGCAGGCTTATACTGGTGTCGAATTACCCTGCAGCTCCTTATTAATTCCAAACAGTACAGGCGACATCTGGCTGACCCCGGTATTTTAGGTTGCAACGGTTTTTCAGAGTGTGCAAAACTAATTGCGTTTCCGAGTTTTCAATGTTATTTTCCGTTTTATCGACTTCGGTTTCAATTCTAGTTCAACAAGTCTTATGACTCGTACTTGATTCATCACAATTCGTAATTCATTCTTTTTCACGCAGAAAGAATCGAGTTAAGAATAGGAGAGTATTGAACTATTTCTCACTTCAACTCTGAAGTTACAAACCGAGTTGTTTACCAAGGTTTGCCGAAAACCCAAGTTGTAAATCAAGGTTCAGACTTTTTACCGAGAACTTGGTGAGCAATTGTGCACCAATCTTCGATTTTACAACTTGATATCAACTAGTGACCAATTTGGTGGGGCGCACCTTGGTAAACAACTCGGTTATTAACTTCAGAGTAAGCCGCACTGAACGTCTCTTCCGGTGCAGATTCAGGATTAGGTATGCTCGTTCATCTTACGTAAGCTAATACAGTAAGCACTACGCTATTTATTTGACTGTTTTCTAGGAATATTGGATAATTCGCTCCTCGGATAATTCGCTCGCCTGGATAATTCGCTCATAAACATGTAGTGTAGAATTTTGCAACACTTCAATTTGAAAAAAAAACCACCGAAAAATTACCTCTACAGCTAGATAGTAAACATATGACTGAAATTGTGCCGGTACATTTCGAACCATTCGTCTTCTGAATGTTGTCCGTGTGAATCAGCTATTTTACCAGGGATACTTCGAAAAATGAAATAAAACTCTGAAAGAAATTTATAGACAACCAACTCAATTGGTTGTCTAGAAATTTCTATGATTTGCTAGTTTTTTTTCAAATCAGACTACAAATCTAGTTTTTTCCATCTTTCCGGACAGAATGATTGATCGAAAGCCGAAGCCAACCGAGCCGATTGAGCTAGATTACGAAATCAGTGCAAGACGAATTCGTGTTAGTTGGAAGCCGGTGAACGCAGAAGGTGCGTTCAACTTAAAGTACGGATTGTTTTCCCCGATAGGGGAAGTATTGTTCCAAAAAAAACGAGATAAACTACAAACACTGCGGAAACGGCATCACTCAACGTATGGGTTTGGTTCTGAATAAGACAACCTCATAGTGTGCAGCAGTTTTGTCGTCATAAATGGAAGTGATGACTGGTGATGTAATCGAATATTCAGACTGGTTTTCTACACTTTATAAAAACCGCTGTCGCAACTTTTACTGAGCAACTTTTGTTGGGTCTTTCAAAAGCGGTCACTTATTACATTTTCAAAAAAAACGAGTTACCTTCACGTGACTATTCAATTTACTTTTAGTATAGAATGTGATAGGATTGGGCTTACGCTGACCAAGTGAAGTCACCACTTGCACACTTTACTACTGATTGATCGTGATACAGAACACTTCCACACGACATTCTTTCTATTATTTCTGTGAATATAACTTCTATTTGATTATTATCCAGAAAGCATTCATTATGTAGGAAATATAAAAAGAAACGTTTCTGGGGGGCACTTTCACTTACTTTTAACCTTATTTCTGAGTACGTAAGGTAGAAGATACCGGCACCTTCATCCCATCTGGCGTCTCCTCAAACATACGCTATTTCTCTGCTCCTACATTCCACCGGGATGTGAGAGACAGAAAATAGTGAGACAGAGCAAGAGACGCAGGATGGGATTAAGGCATACGTACTCTGAAATCGAAACGAAAACAAGAACCGGAGATCTCAGAGTGGGCTCAGAATTACTATTACTTTGCAGCGATGCCAATAAATGAAAAGCTCAGCAATTCGAGATTAACTGATGTAATCAGATTGATAGAATGAAAAATAAGTGGTACGTCTCGCCTCTACCCCAGACGTAACCACTTAAATCTCGATACCACCCCCTGAGGCTCCTCAGAGAGGTAGGGAAAGAGAACCAGATATGTTCGATTGAACTGTTTATATTTATAACAAAACTATTTCAAAAAAACTTTCCAGAGGGCATCAAGTACCAAATAGAATGGACTCGATGTGTTGACGGAGCGATCCCCGTCATATTTACTCTACAATTTGACACAACCTACTTCGACATCGAGAAAACTGTTCCGGGGGATGAGTACTGGTGAGTTGCTGATCTTCGAACTAGAATTTCACGATGCTGATTTTTGTTCGTTAAGAACTGAAGCAAATCCTCTTGATAGTGTCAGAAAGCTTGCTGTTAGTCAATTGCACAGTCGCGTGACACATGTCGAACACAGCAGAACTCAGAAACGTGATGACAAAGTGCCTCATTAGAATGTCAACTTCGCGTGACTATTCATTTCATGTCTAGTATACTACACATGATGAATTTCAATAGAACTGGACGGATTCTACCTCCAGAGTCTCGTCTGCTATGCCATATTTCGACGGCAAGGGGTCAAAATTAAACATTGACATTATGGTCGTCGCCACAGAAAATCTATATTGTCGCCGTGTACGCAGATATGTCTTCGATTCCAAAGATTGACGGTCACGTGCTCTAATAGCGTAATGGTTATCGCCCTGCTAATAATCTTTCGCTCGTAGGTTCGAATCCGGAGAGAGACAAAAATTATAAATTTGGCACGCACTATATCGCGCGCTCTGCGTGAGTTGTCTTTGGTTTGGCCATTGCGGACTCGTTTTTTCCTTTTAATTAACAAAAAGCTTCAAATATAATATTTTTTTGAAAACTAAAAAGAGAGAACGTTAGAGAATCACGAATTGAACATCGTGTGAAAATTTCAGCCAAATCGAATTTTAGCCAAATCGAATAATTTTAGCCAAATCGAATTATTTTCGCCTGAGTTATGGTTTCGTGTCGTTGTTGACAAGTTTCGCCGTAATTCGTCCCTCCTCCCTCGTCCCTCGTCCCTCACGGAATTCTGTCCGCATCGTAGTGAAAAAACTACTGAATCAATTTGGCTGTAATTTGGAATATCTATTCTTTGGCGAAAGTTAGCTCGTCGCGCTACGTTTGAAATGTAGATCTGCTCTCTGGCGCCGGGCGCAGGCGCCAATATGCGCCAAAAACCACTATTGGAAAAACTACCGAACCGATTTAGCTGAAATTTAAAACATGAGTTCTAATTCAAAATTTAGCCCGTCGCGCCAAATATGAGATGTATAGCTCCTCATTGACGCCCGGCGCTGGCGCCAATAGGCGCCAAAAACGGCAAAACACAATTTATCGTCAACTAAAATGTTGAACACGGATAGAAATTGAATAATTTGGTGGAAAGTGTGAAAGTCTTTTTTCAAAACTGAAATTTTTCCTCTGGCGCTCGAACCAGGCGCCAGATGGCGCCAAAACCCAAACTCACGACAGCGTCAATGGAATCGTCTGAAATTCGGTACACTAAATAACTATCGCATGGCAAGTAAGATGCTCGATCTGAAAATCAAAAAAGTTTTGTTGGCACTGTGCGCTGGCGCCAATTGGCGCCAAGGTTGGAAAAATATCAGTTATCGTCAATCAAACTGTTTCAAGTTAACAGATATTGAATATTCCAATGTGAAATATAGATCCACGAATTCAAAATCGTCTTCTGGCTCGGAACAGACGCCAAATGGCGCCAAAACAGAAACACACGAAACTGACAATTGAATAGTTTGAATATTGCTCCAATCAGTAATTGACACATGTAGTGTGTACTGGTAGCTCAAAAACCTAGAAAATTTCGTTTTGTTCTGGCGCCAGACGCGTGTGTCAATTGACGCAGGAATGAAAAAAAAGTTTCAACGAAGGTTTTTGATGTGGTATTGGAAATAATGGCTATATTGTAAGTGAGTTGATGTCTCTAATTGTAGATTTGTCAATGGCGCCAATCCCCATCGCTTATCGCCGCTAAAAGCGGTGTACATGTCAATCGGAACGTTAAGCGTTTTTGTTCAGTTGTTGATAGTCACAGAGCCAGTAACCTGCGTTATATTACAACATCAGCAATTTTATGGTCTGCATTCGGCTTCGTGCACACACAAAACTGAGATTTCCATAACAATATAATGAGTTCACAAGATCCACTCTGTGAATAGGCAACATATGAAGTTGTAGGAGTACAACTAGCAAAAAAAGGACAATTAGTAAAAAGTGGGGAAACCAACAAATGTGTGAGTTGTGTTTGGTTCGACCTCGATATCAGCAAAAAGTGAACGATACGAATTGCTGTGATACTGTAGCAGAAGTATTCTGCAAAAATAGAACAATACAAATTTTGCACAATGGTTCACAACGCACGCATGTCGTCAATGTACACATGAAATACCCTTCGGCAATTTCAGAAATATCATGCGGGCTTCGTGAACCATTGTGCAACATTTGTATTGTTCTATTTTTGCAGAGTACTTCTGCTACAGTATCACAGCAATTCGTATCGTTCACTTTTTGCTGATGTCGAGGTCGAACCAAAAACAACTCACACATTTGTTGGTTCCCCCACTTTTTACTAATTAATCTAGTTGTTGCTTCTTCTACGCATATTTTCCAGGATCAAAGTTGAATGCCGCGCAACCAATAACAACGTGATTTTGAGAATGGGTGGATTTCAGTACGTGAAAGCGAGTGAGTGATATAAGATAACAACATTATTTCACGTTTACTTGCCACGTGTGAGCATCACTAAATGTGGTTCATGATGGCACGTTTTATTCGAGGTTGTGTTACGTAAGTGTTGTGCAGGAAATGCATGAGGACTCAGTATTGGTGAACGGTTCTAGAAACGGAAATTCTTTGGAATGAGTTGAATTGTTTAATTTTATTTGTAGTTCACACATGTAACCGCGTTGCATGCAACCATAAAGCCCGGTTTCTTTTGAGAACAACTGCTTGCTCTCAAATGCAACCTGAAATTTGTTTGCTCCCGAAATGCAGTCCAATTTGCGTGAAGTGGAGGTTTTCGGTTGTTTAGAGCAATTTCGGTTGCATTTGAGATGCAAACTGGTTGGAATTAAAAACAAACATTGCATTAGGCTTGTATATTATTGCTTGCGTTGGCGAGAATAATATATAATGTTCAACCCTGTCCGATACAACATCGTACAAAACGTGAACTGTAAACCATTTAAAATTTTATGGCTTCAGTTATTTCTCTACTTTCTCCTCTTTCTCTGATGAGCGCGTGCCACATTCTCTGAATGTAGACAAATAAATAGAAAAAAAACAATGGAGTTCTGCAAAAGGACCAGATTGGTTGTTGGTTGCTTGTGTAACTGGTACATTTTATTTCAGTATTCAACGATGAAGAACAGATGCAACTCTACCAAAAGGCGGTGGATTTTGTGGGAAATGAGCCAATGAGGCCGATTGACATCTTGAACCGGTTATTCTTTTTTCAGTGGATCATAGAATAAAAGTGCTAAAAAGTAGCTTACTAAGCTAATGCAATATTTTACGGCCAAACGAATTCCGAAGGATTGTATGTTGAATGCACAACCTACTTAAAGAATCCGTCCCGCTTTAATTTTGACTGTTGAATTAACAATCTGACTCTATGGCAAATGGGAAGCCATTATCAATAATAAATACCTTTGTGTCTCGATCTCGCATCATTGTCTTTCTTCTGAATTATTTGTTGACCTATCATACATTTCCTTTAATGTTTTCATACTTTATGTGTATATTTTTCCATTCTTTCAGTTGCCAAAAATCAAGTGACTGGGCAAAAATAAAATCTTCTGAGCAGCAATTAATGGAACCGCACTTGAAAGACGGAACTGGCCAACCGGCCAATAGAATCAACGGAGTTCTGTCCGGTTTGTTATGATTTATGACATATAGAAATATGAAATTTCGAATGAATGTATTCCATAGAAAGTACAAGTTTCCTCAAAAGAACTTTCACCACGTACTGTGACAAAGGTTAACTGCCGGTCAGAAAAACCTTCAGTATTTTGAAAATATCGTGGTGAAAAGCGTCTCGGAGATTATCTTGGCACATTGTCGAGGTCTCAGTGGGAATGATTTGAACTATAGAATAGATTGTATTTACCTTGACTTATTTATTATTCCTCATCCTTGACGCGTTCCTCAATCTCAATCCTTGACCTCCTCAATCCTTGACGCGTTCAATCCTTGACGTTCGACATGGTTAGGTGTTCAGTGGACTAAACACAAAACGGCAAAAGGGCTCGCTGTAGTTTTATCAAAGCGATCAAACTACAACTATCGTTCATGAGAACAGAGCACTGGGTACTTGAGATAGCATTGTAGCATAATCTTATCGCTTTTTGAATAGTAAAAAGGAAAAACAGATAGTAAATGTATACTGTTACTCTTATTACTGTTATTTTTCAGAACGAATGCGACCTAGATGAAGAGTGTCGCCCCCTTTCTGCCCTCGATTTGCCCGAACCTTTCCGATTTTCCGATTCAAGAGTCCTGCCCAACTCCCATTGAGCCAACTGCTCCCAAGGTTGAGGTTCCTAACAAAGTGTGGGATTCGTTTTTCGACCATGTTACATTTTTCAACACCTCTCTTCTGGTTCTGTTTACACTGTACAGAATTAGTGTTTGAAGTTTCATTTATATGGTCGAATGTTTTGTACAGTTCCTCAGACGTTTTATTGGTTAGTTTTTCATATAGAATAGCTCTTTTTCGACAGTTCAATATTTTTTCATTTAGAATCATTTACGGTTGTTCACAGTTTATAATAATACGATCTCAACATATTTTTCTTATACAGTACTGTTTGTGAATTGATAGTGTTTTAGAGAGTTTCAGAGAATTTTATCATACGATTCGAGTTTCAATTTTTTTCGCACGGTTTGGTTTTCAGTTTTATCATGAGTTTTATTCTAAGAAATTTGCTCATTCACCCATTTTAATAATGTTAATGTTTGCATTCCGGACATGTTTTATAAGAGAGATAGAACAGAGCATTTTTAATAGTCCTTAATATAGTTTTATGATAATCAATCGTGTTAGTTTTACGGCGTTTACCCATACGAATCTTATTGTATTTCACAGGTTTCACAATTCTCAGTTAATTATTCATTTTTATGCCAAGTAACAAAATAGA
This sequence comes from Litoditis marina, assembly GCA_964036275.1. Taxonomy (NCBI): domain Eukaryota; kingdom Metazoa; phylum Nematoda; class Chromadorea; order Rhabditida; family Rhabditidae; genus Litoditis; species Litoditis marina. The sequence goes on along the minus strand of OZ038437.1, from coordinate 19,151,061 downwards.
AAAAAAATATAGAAAAGACAATTGAGATCCTCTGTATATAGTTCTTCATCTTTGCTTTTGTCAAGAGAAATCTTCTAAAGTAACAATAAGTCGGTATACCAAGGGGGAGTTGTAGTTTCATCAACACATCACTGTTGGAAGAGGTGAGTTCAAACTACAAATAGATCAGCACATGTCTGTACCTGTTTCGGCTACAGCAACCTTTTCGTGAATACAACAAAGGAGTTTTGTTTTCAATTCTTTAATAACTATTATTTCGCTCGACTACTACTATCTGTTTCATTACCCATTTTATCTTACTCTCTACCTCTCGTTCTAACTTTCTCTCTCTTTTTTGAACCTATCAATTACCTAAATTATATTGGAGTATTATGAAAAATTTCCAATTTAACTATTGATCCAACAACATTCATCGTACCCTTTAGTTTCCTCTGGCAAAAGTACTATTCTTTTAACTGCTAGCCTGTCTTTCTCTCTCCCTCTCTTTCACTCTCCTGTCTGTCTCTTCTCAAGCACCCTCTACATTATATTATTAACAAATTTCAGTATTCCAGCTTATCCAAAAAACGTTTATTCCACTATGTTGCTCCCTCTAATCAGAAATCAGCTATTTTTTGCGGCCAGGCATGCATTTGGTGTTTGTTTTTGCTGGCGGGTGTGATTTTACCATGGTCGACAGCTCATTTTGCACTCTCGAAAATGTGTTTGTTTTTTGGTTGAACAAAGAATTTGGCCCCGGAGGCAAAACAATAAACACATGTGGGAGGGTGGTAGTATAGTTGACGTCAGGGGCATGTGGAGAGAGAGTGTGAGGGAGAGAGAGAGAATAAGAGAGGGAGAGAGAGAGAAGAGATAGGAAGAGAGGGAGAGAGAGAAAAGAGAGAGAAAGAGAGGGAGAGAGAGAGAAGAGAGAGAAAGAGAGGGAGAGAGAGAGAAGAAAAAGAGGAAGAGAGAGAGGAAGAGAGTGGGAGAGAGAGAGAGGGAGAAAGAACAGAACATATAGAGAATTAAAGAGAGATAAAGAGAAGGGATCAAGAAATAACATATACTATGCGTACGCTCATATTAAAGTACTCATTACATCTAGAACGCTCAACTTTAATAGGTGAGAATCTCAATTACTATTATATGATAAAGTTAGCTGTATTTAAAAAAGTGAGGGTGCGAAATAGAGCAAGAAATAAAGACAGAGAGAGAGAGAGAGAGAGAGAGAGAGAGAGAGAGAGAGAGAGAGAGAGAGAGAGAGAGAGAGAGAGAGAGAGAGAGAGAGAGAAAAGAAAAGAGATTGTCGATCGGATGTATTTGTATGAAAATTCGTTTAAGCTCCCAAGTCCCAACACTCATTTTTTGTGTTTTCCAGCGGAATAGAGCTCAATGTATTCTTTGGAACAATGATAGAAAGAAGGGCTCAATTAGCTTATTTGGGGTGGCACACAACAAGAAACAGAGCATTCTAAGACAAATCTCCGCCGACGAGAGAGTGCGTAGGTCAGAGAGACGCAGATGTGTGCGGTCTCAATGACGTTCATTTTCTTCGGACGTCCAATAAAGGGTTCTCTGTTCTGAGAGCAAGCCTAGGTATGTTTCCCTATTCCGCTGTGTTTGTAGTTTGGTTTTGGTCTCATTTCTTTTCAGTTCCGTAAATTCTGCTGTGTGTTCAGACTACAACCAATCTTCTTTCCCTTCCTATAACGCCGTCGAGTTTTTTTTCAGGTAATCTCAACACGTCAATGGTAGTTCTCTGAACATGAATTGGTTGTCGCTGAATTGAAATATATTCAGCCTATTTCTGTCAACGTGATCAACCTCCATACTTGTAGTTTGATGGCTGTAGCATTTCACCAAACTACAATTACAGTGATACTTCATGGAAAACAGGTTGAGAGGTTTTCCTCAAAAAATAGTGTTTTGATTGAGTAATTTAGAGTTTTCAGTTGGTCTCAACACGTCATCATTTGATATTCTCTGAAAGTGAATAAATCGCCGCTGACTCAAAAAAACAGAGCGACCGATCAATCGGTTTATGATGACGAATCAACAAAATATGCTTATTATGTGTGCCATTCTGTGTCGTGGTCGACGATTTAGCTCTTTTTCTGATCAATCCTTTTCTTATGCTGTGTTTGTATAGTTCACACAATTCCTACTGAGACTCCTACAGTAACCTTACAAACTTTCCGAAGGTTGTTGTGAGGCTGAAAACGAAGTTCATGGAAAATGCTCTCGTATAATCAATGTCCCTGAGTACGAGAATGAGGTGCGAAAATCCTAAACTTCCCCGATCACAAATGAGTGAGGAAAAGTTTTGAAATCCTACTGTATGAGTCTCAGTATGGAATGTAGAGGGCTATAGTTTAATTCCGTTGTTTTTCTGTCAAATAAGAGAAATGAGGTTCAAATTAAACTACAACGAACATCTGGTCACAAAATACTCATGAAATTTGAACACAAATTATACTCACAAAATGGTGGAAGTTCTATACTGTTAGGCAATTGTACAGTCACGTGAAACATGTTTAACACAGCAGAACTGAGAAACGTGCAAGGACAAAGTGCACAACGCTTCATTAGAATACTAACTTAACCTTTACGTGACTATTCAGTTTAATTTCATTATAGTTTTCGATCCATTTCTGTTGTTTTCGAATAGGATTTGGCCTTTTTTACCATTATGAGCCTTGTTCAGACCACTTGTTTTTCGTTATTCGAAAACAATTAGAACAGCCATTCCAGTGGGGTTGTTGTTGCGGATCGGAAAATACATCCGCATAAGCATGTTTCTCTTTCTAGCTCTCTCTTTCTCTCTCTCTCTCTCTCGCTGTTTATCTCTCTGCCTCTCGCTTTTTCTCGCTCTCTCTATCTTCTCACTCCTTCACTCCCGTTTCTCAATCCTTCTATTTTTTTACCAGCTGATAAAATTGCTCTCCCATTCCTCTGTTTTTTTGTTGCTTTTTTGCTCCCGGAAGTATTAAACTATCCATCTTTACCTCTAATCTCCTATTTATGCAATGGCTCACTATTCTTTTGTGTTGTAAAAGGTCAAACTTCATTCTTTTCAAACACCTCATAGATATTCTGTATTCTTTCCTTTGTAAAGGCATTTCTCTTCTCAACAAGGAACTTTCTAGCTTACTCTAAGTCCCTGATGCCATAGCAATCCATCAGAAAAGAACTCTTGCGATTATAAGTTCCAATCATTATAACTGGGCCCTCGGCAACGTGTCAACATCATTTCCAGGCGACTTTTCATCATATCAAAGTTCTCCGAAATACTAAAAGTTTTTCTGCGTGATTTTTTTCTTAAACTCACCTGGAAGTTCTATGAAATATTTTATTTCGAAGTTTCATTGGCACGCTGCCAAAGTCTTGGCGAAAACGATCTCAAGAACACTATCCCACCAACTTCTGACCAGAATTCGGTTATACCAATCATCACGAGTCTTCCATAGGCAAGATGAGAAAAGTTTTCCTGAAAGTGAATAAAAAGAAGTAAACTCATTCTAAATGCCCAATAAGTGTAAACATGAAATGTAATCGTGAGATGCAAGACGATCTCATGTAAAACTAAACAACTAGATCGCATGTATGGAACTTTCGAGATTTACAGATTTATATAGTGGATGCCAACTTCATACATTTATGTCTCTCGTCGGAATCGAACCCGTGAGCAAAATATCTGCAGTAGGGCGTTAACCACCACGCTATAGTACACATAATTGAAAAGCTTTGATTCGAAGATATGTGTGCGTGCACAGCTAAAAGTGAGATATACAGTACCCTCCCGCCTTTCCGTGGGCGACGACTATACTCTATGAGTATTGAGTACCTAAAACAGAAAATAGAACTATAGCCCGAGTTCGAAGTGGGCGTGGCCTACTTTAAACATATAAAACTTATCTTCATGCTGTTTGAAATCGGACAGACAGTTTGCAACATTGGATCATTGATCTAGAGACCATGAACCTTGAATTTTGTATGTAATCCGTCTGCGTATCTTCTTTTCATACACTCTCTCGCCGCATTGAATATTTGCATTTTGCCTAGCAAATCGACCAAAATAATCATTCACACCACACATTGTTTCCATCTTTAAAGGTGATAAACCTACAAGTTATATAATTTATTTGATGATTGCTGAAATTCTCACAACTATTACAAAACATGGATATTTCTGTTCTCTTATTCTAATATTTTACTATAATTTCCATACTATTTATTTGAGTTTTTGTTCCTTATGTCTCCAAGGAATAAATCTTTTTCGCTTCTTTTTCCAAATTTCGTTCGGATAGTTCTGATATTCAGATTGAAAGGTGGATCCTAATTATACCTCCACTTCCGAGCACCTAAACTCGACTTTTCAATTATTTTATAAATATAAACACACTATTTGCAACTTTGTTGACCTTAACGAATGCGGCTACAGGTACATAAAATGCAATTATCTTAGTCAACCACCTAATTTGTATTTGAAAAGATGTAAACCTATTATAGTGAGTGCCAAATGTATAAATTTTTGTCTCTTGCCGAAACAGAACCCGCACCTTCTCACCGTTACATTGGCGACAACTATATGTTGTCTCTTTATTACGATTCCATGTAGCCGGCGTGATGTCACCGTTATTATTCGATTAGCAATGCAAATACGCGCGAAATTATCAGGATTAACATGTCTGCGCTTTCACCACGACTGTAGCAATTTAGACAGTTTCCCTGTACCTTGACGGTTTCTGGCTCATGTGTCTCTCTTTTCTCTTTTTACTCGCTCTTTCTCCGTTTACTTTTCTTGTCCTCTTTTCTCTTTCTCTCTCATTCCGTTTCCATTTCCATTTCCATTTCCATTTTGTCTTTTTTTTTCCCCACCTGTCTACTCGATTCTGATATCTACTCGTTTCTTCAAATTGTCCAGTCATCACAAATGGATTTAACGAAAAAACTCGAGAAATTTTATTTCGGAATATAAAATAGAACGATCGGTCAAGAACATTGCAGTCAAAATTCTCCTGAATATGTGAGTAAAGAAGCTTTCATTCCAGTGTTCTGTCACTTTTCTATCGACTACAACTGTGCTTATTTTACACGATTGTCAATGGATATTTACTCGAAATAGTCTTTTCATATTTTGAAGCCGACTCAAGTTCAATTCAAAACTTAAAACATAATTTCATTAAAAAGTTTTCGCACTGCGTACCGTTCAGAAACGGTTCATTTTGGTATAACTGCGGTATTTGTAGTTTGATCTATTAAGAAAAGTTATATTTATGAGAAACAAACTACAATACAGTTATATTCAGCACCTGGAAATCTGTATCTCCTTCAAAACTTTGTAAAACTTTGTATCCCCTTTCAAATGTTGTATCTATATTTCTCATTCCATCCTTGAATGTCTAATGCCCATCAGCAGCTTATTCTCTTCCCTGTCTGCGTCTCGTGTCACGATGTTCTCTCGCGCCGTGATGTTTGGTCAGTTGCCAGTCTGGCCAATTCGACCAACTCTGTTGCTGAGAGAGAGAGAATAGGGAGAGTGGGGAGAGAGAGTTGGAAAGAGAGAGGGAGGGAGGGAGATAGAGGAGGAAGAGAGATATAGAGAGACAGAGATAAGGAGAGAGGGAGAGAGATAGAGACCAAGGTAGGTAGAGAGAGGGGGGGGGATGTTGCCGATTCGACCAACGCTTTTTAGTGGTCGTTCGATGTGTCCGATGTTTACAGGAGACGGCTGTAAACACAGGGCTTCTGGTTGGAAAGGGGATATTCATATAGCGCACGCGTCGTTTTAGAAGGTTCTGGAATGTTGCAATGACTGTCTTAAAAACTCAGAAGACTCAAAATTTCGACAGAGTTAAAACACTGTAACAGTATTAAATCAATACCAAATAAACCTAATACTAAGTAACCTTTTCAACGTCAAATATAATTTAGCAAACCTGAAAGAGCGGGAGCTCTTTTTTCTCTCAGAGTTTCAAAGAGAATGAACGATTGAGTGAGATAGAGAGAAAGCGACAGAAAAGAAGAGAGAGAGAGAGAGAGAGAGAGAGAGAGAGAGAGAAGAGAGAGAGAGAGAGAGCCCGGAGAAAAAGAGATGCAGAGAGAGAGGAATAGGATAGACAGAGAGAGAGAGAGAGAGAGAGAGAGAGAGAGAGAGAGAGAGAGAGAGAGAGAGAGAAATAATGCTAGAGAGAGGCGCAGAGAAAAGAGAGTGTGTGTTGGCGTCTCTGTGTCTGACAACTGATAAATTGCCTGTTCGTCTCAGTGTACGAAAGTCGTTATCTTGCACTTTGCCATGGTTCTGCTTTTCTTCATTGTGTCTTTATTTCCATGTTCCATCACCTATTCTCTTCATCCTCTCTCTCTTTTTAGCTCCTCTTTCTCTCTCTCTCTCGCTCTTTCTCCTCTCTCTCTCTCTTTTTTTTCTCTCTCTCTCTTTGTTTCGGTCTCTCTCTTGTGCTCTTCTCTGAAGCACAATATTCGTTGGTTCCTTCCCCCCCCCCCCGTTCTTTCATTTCTGTTTTCTCTTCCTGATTCTCATTAAAAATATCTATAATACTCTCTCTCTATCTATTTATTTCCGTCCGTTTCTCCTCGGCTCTTCCCTCTCTCTCTCTCTCTCTCTCTCTCTCTCTCTCTCTCTCTTTCTCTCTCTCTCTCCCTCCCCCCTCTCTCTCCTTCTCTCTCTCTCTCTCTCTCTCTCTCTCTCTCTCTCTCTCTCTCCCTCCCCCCTCTCTCTCCTTCTCTCTCTCTCTCTCTCTCCTCTCTCTCTCTCTCTCTCTCTCTCTCTCTCTCTCTCTCCCTCCCTCTCTCCCGCCCTCTCTCCTCCCTCTATCTTTCTCCCTCTGTCTCTCAGTGCCTTTTTGCACCCGGTTCTATTATTGTCATTTCCCCCTTCCCCATAGCATTCTTGCTGTTTACTACTTTATCTTCTACTCTATTTTTGGTCCCCTCTAGATGTCCACAAATAGGCTTAGCAGCACTCTCTGCCACGCAATGGCTTCATATCGAAATATTAATTTTTATTTACATTACCTCTTTACAATCTCTAGAATCACAGTATTCTATTTCCACCTTTACAGTAACATAGATATTGACCGTTTGATTCATCGTTTCACAAATATTGTAACTCACAGTTTTCTAAAAACGAGCAACTTTTCTGCGAGTTTCCGAACTTGTACCTTTAGGCTGTAGGTTGACATATACTAGAAGTAAATTGAATAGACGCAAAAAGTTGCATTTTAATGAGGCACTGTGTCATTTCACGTTCTGAATTCTGCTGTGTTTAACATGTTCCACGTGACTGTGCAACTGATTAACAGTATAAAGGGTGAGATTCAATATTTATAAGCTTATTATACATTTACATCAATAATTAATTAATTAATGATCTCATCAACATTCGTACTCTTTGTGCTTATTTGGCCGAGCCCTCCATGCTTCATCATATTGAATTACATTTCCACAATGGGGGGCAGTTGACCATCTTTAGTATATTGGTAGTCTCGAACAGTTATGAATGAACATAGTTAAATATTACACAATGAATAAAATCACTAAGAATCACGAAAACTATCTATAAATTTTCTTTATTGAACAAGTTGCAATTTTTTCACGTACTTATATGTCGATGTCTTGTATACCAGTATATTTTCTAACCAACGTTCTTCTATGTCTTTGAAATGCGAATCTCGATGGTCTGTGCCGTTGCATACAGCATACTATACTAGTCAACTTCACTGGTCACGTAAAACACGTGAAAACACATCAGATTAGAAAAACAGGTAGATTTACTTCAGTTCAAGCTGAGTTTTCTACTTCTTCTATAGAGTTTGCCATTCCAAAGCAATGTTACCATATTTCGCTGTGTTTGTAGTTGACCTCGTTCATTTCTCTCGAATTCCGTAAATTGTGATGTTAACCGATCAAACTACAGTTGCTGTTCTATCCTTCCCCTTACTCCTAATCCCACTCGCGGCAAGTTTCTCAGAATAGTTTGTTATTGGGGGGGGGGGGGGGGGGGGGTATCAGCTGATATCAAATATGATCTATAAATAGATATAGGTGATAATCAAGAGGATAGTTCAGCTAAATTCAATGCGCCCGTTTTTAGTGAATTGATAAGGCGTTATTTTTCATTTGTTTCATTTTTCGACATAAAATTAATTAGTTTGGTAAAAACATCAGCTTCTTCACCCTTACAATTGACTGTTTCAAAAAGTCCAGTGAAACCTGAGTACAATGAGACGAGAAGAGAGAAAAAACTTAGGTACAGTCGAATTGTAGATGTTGCTCTCTTCTGCTGTGTTTGTAGTGTGATCCCTCTGTTGTTCAGCTGTTAGTTGCGATCTCTTAGTACGTACGCTACAAAAACCCAGCATCTTCGTCCAATCCTGCGTCTCTCTGTTTTGCGTGACTATTTCGCGACACCCGTGTCCCGGCAAGATGAAAGAGCAGAGAAATAGCATGGGTTCAAAGGAGACGCAGATCGGGATGAAAAGAGAGCAGAGAAATAGCATGGGTTCAAAGGAGACGCAGGTCGGGATGAAAAGAGAGCAGAGAAATAGCATGGGTTCAAGGAGACGCAGGTCGGGATGAAAGGCCGGAGTGTTAATGAATATCGCCTCTTATGTAAGCTGATACCAAAGTACACGCTAGTTTCAAGGTTTTTCCGTAATTTTCAGTTTAGTATTTCTCCCAGGCTCCTGTTGCAGATTTCAGAATGAAACTTGATGTCGAGTTCTAAACTTTTGAAAATCCTCCAGAAAATTTGATCTTTACTCGTAATTTACCATATTGTAAACATTTGGAACAATCATTGCTCCAAAACCGGAAGTTAGAATACAATCAGATCAGCACGATACACAAATACTATGAAGAAATCAAATTTTCAATAAATTACCAAATTTCTTCAAAACTTCTTCGTTTTCCCACGTTTTCCACTATACGAAAGCCGTTTTTTCTAGAATTAATTGGCAAATTGTACAAAGTTTGTGCTCGAAAAACAGCGTAATTACATTTGGCGGCCGATTAAAAATAGAGGGCAATTATCTTGCAAAAATAGTCTACTTCCCGTTTCTGTAGATTTTTTGTTTAATTGATCTAGTTAGTTGGAAAATGAAAAAAAATGCTTATCATACTGGAAGTTAAGTTAATAGCATTTCAATGAGGAATTGTGCACTTTGTCAGGGCCCGTTTCTTAGTTCTTAGGTGTTCATTCATGTTTCACGTGACTGTGTGATTGATTAACCGTATAGTAGGTCCAATTTGCATAACTGTTAACCGAAGCTAACCAAATTCTCTAACCTGGTTTTTACAAAGACAATTCACTCCTTTGTGCGAAACTCTGAATGAAAACATTTAGTAAAGTTCGTATATTTATACAATGTTTCATATAAACTGATAGATAACTATCAAGATGATTTGCTTTGTGAAAAGAAGCTCTGTCCTCACATCTCGATAGTATATCGCCGTTTCCACAATAAATATTATACTACAATTAATATTTTATACTATTCTATTTTTGACCCCCCCCCCCCCCCCCAGTTTTGTTACATTTTTTCTGGTGCTGAAGTATCGACTGAAGTATCGACTGAAGATTGTTTTGTATTCTTCTTCTTCTTCTTCATATTTTCCATTAGTAAAGACAACACAGTAGAGAGAAGGAGAGAGTGTTACGAGTTGAGAGGGCGGCAGACGGGCAGAGATGCGGTGAAAACAGACATTCAGTTCATGGGAAGGGCGGTGGCAGGCTGACGCGCTCGTCTCTCTCTGTCTCTTTCTCTCTCTCTTTCTCTATTTTTTGTTTTCTCTCTTTCGTTCTCTCTCTCTCTTTATCTGTCTCTGCGTTTCGCTCTTTCTCTCTCTCTCTCCCTCTTTCTCTCTCTCTCTCTCTCTCTCTCTCTCTCTCTCTCTCTCATTTCTCTCTCATTTTGTACTTCTTTTAGTTCTTGACAACTTTATAGTTCATATCACCTTGCGACCCCTGTTTACTGTTATTACTATTACATCTAAACAAAAATAGATAATTCACTAAATCACTTGAAATCGTATCTATTGCCTTCAGTTTGGATACAAAACCTTGTTGACAGCTCTCTCCATAACAAACTTTGCAGTCGGCTAATTATAATTTAGCTGATCAGAGAGCTTCCGCCAAAAATAGACATTAAGCTGGTTACTTAAATTACAACTTTATAACTTTGATAACCGCATCAATGTTTAATTTTTGTCTGACACGAACTGAGATCACAGCAGAACTCAGTGAAATGAGTGTGTCGGCTTTCAGTTTAAGGAAGGCGAGAACTTTCTGCTGTGTTTATAGTTTGATGCCACCGTAGTTTAGTCGGTATTCGAGGTCTCTGTTGTGTGTTAACGTCAAACTACAAAAATTGATTGTTGAACCTATCTAGTTTTATTCTAAAGTTTAATTTGTTCTTTGATGTCTACGTGACTTGTGCCGTTTTATTTCGAGGCTTTATTCATAGAAAATACAGCTGTTATTCACTCTGTCTGGCATTTTTTCTATGGTCTCTGACTTTACGTCGAAAAAAACCGAGTTATGAAAAACTCTAAAAAAAAGTTTTTCTAAAATTTTTCATGATGTTATTGAAATATTAGTGTTGAACACTCGAAAATCGGGTTTTTCAACGAACCTAAAGTAATGACCGTACAATTCAGAAAGTTCCATTTTAATGAACCATTTTGATTAAAATTCTCGAACCGGTCATCATTTATTTTTGCACTAGTGAAATATGAAATCAACTGCAACATGTTAATATTTGTGGGTGAATATTTCGCCCTTGAACCAGTTTTCTCCAAACATGAAACGTCCACTTTTTCGTTTCCGGTAAACTTCTGATCATCATTCACTTATGACGCCATCAATTACGCGATTATTACACAAACCTGCGCAGGTTTAGTTTGAGAAGAGACTTCTAAAGATTCACGTAAACAGAGTGCAGAGAAACCAATTAGATAAGTGTTTTTTCACAAACCAAACAATCCTTATAGTTTTGGGACTTAGAGAGGAGTTAAGGAGGACTTTCGGTTCACGAAACGCTATGGTCCTGATTCTTGTTATTTTCAAGTAAAGCCTAAAACGGTGGTTTTCTTCGGCTACGCTGTGTTTGTAGTTAATTCTGTATAGCCGTTGCCAACGGAATAGCGGAAGGGTACTGTATATTTCAATGTTCGCTGTGTACGGACAAATTTCTTCGATTCCAAAGGTTGACGACTATATTATGTTCTCGTAGCGTAGTGATTAGCGCTCAGCCATACATCATCTGCTCGCAGGTTCGATTCTGGCGAGAGACAAAAATTAATATATTTAGCAGCCCCTATATATATATTTATATATTTACACACGTTTGAAAGACCAAACTACAAAGTACAACTCGAACAGTTTCGTACTTTCCTTTTTACGTGTTCGTTTCTGTGAAAGTGCGCCCGCAGACTTTACGACGTGTCTGTCTTTTTTATTACACTAATCGTTCCCATTCAAAAGTATTGCCATTGTTATCTGGATATGGGTTTTCGTCTAGTTTTATTATACGAACAAAATTAACTTGTAAAAATAATAAAATCCAATCGAAAGTTTACATTAAATTGTTCATCATTTCATCTAGATGCGTTTATTGGTTTTATCAATACAATAAAATTAACTTATATTGAAGTAAATAATGTGAATTTTCATTGTCTATAGCATCACTTTCAGACAGAAAAGTTTATTTCTTATTCAAAGTTACTTCAATAAGTTTTATTTTTTATTCTGATGTGTTCTCCACCAGGTTCAGTAATTAAACTAGAACAACATAAAACTGCATTTAGTTTAGTACACGTAATAACAAACTGCGTTAAAAGTACATTTTTTGTTCTTGTAACAAACTAAAAACCTGATTCTGCTACCTTTTAACTAGTTCTTAACCTGTAACGGTGCTATTGTTACATTTATAGTTTTTCAACTACTATTTTACCCATTTCTAATTGATCATTAAAAATGGTTGATTATACTACTGGGAATGTGAACAATTAATTAGAGATACCAAATGTTTATAAAAACCGCAGGGGAGTAGAAATGTTAAAAAAACACTACATAAGTTTTCATGTACAGTACACATTTATTCCGTAAACATAACGTGCTTTAAATTAAAAGGTATGTGCAAATTGAACAACAAGACGCTCTTCAACTTTACCTATGTTTCTCTCTATCTTTTCTCTCTCTCTCTCTCTCTCTCTCTCTCTCTCTCTCTCTCTCTCTCTCTCTCTCTCTCTTCTGAGTTTTCATTCCACACTATCCTACATCGTCGGTCAAATGTGTTAATAACACCTTTTCCTGTGATTTGGAGCATAGTGACCAGTTATCTCTCAAAACCAGTCAGTATGCAGTATATGCCTACTCATCCATGTGCGGATAGAGACCAATTAACCAGTACTACTCGTCACTTTTATTATTCTCCCATTTGAAATACATACGCTTTCAAAATATGTCTACTACAGTAACTAGTTGGAACAAACAGATTAGGTATGTCTGGTATAGATACCCTTTGAATATTTGGATGTATTTTGGAATACGGTAGTATAGAACTAATATCACTGGACTGACAGCTATTACTGCTACAAAATCTGAGCTAAACCGTATATAGTCCAGTCTGTATTGGTTGTGACCGCATATAAGTTGTAGTATGACCTGCGCACATTAATACAAATTTTTTGCTTTATAAGCACTAATCTAGCTCTTAGGGATGTTATGGTATCACTAGAGGTGTTGTAAAGGTTTTATGATCATTATACATTTTAGCGAAGTACATGAAAAGTTCATGGTTATTGCGAAATATTGCTTATATGCCATCATATTATGTCTGTCATTTGCATTTGATCTTCGAATAGCGTGATTTTTGCACTGTTTCCATGGTATAGTCGGTAGAGCATTAGTTCTTAATACTTTCTAAAGGTCAGTTCGGATCGGATCCACGCAGAACCAAACATTCTCTAATTCACAAGCTTTTAGCAATCTTTTCAATTTTTGAGACAAAAGTCGATACTATTCTAACAGTAGGTTAACATACTGTACTGTAGGTTTGATTACATTTTTATTTCCGGTGCACAGTTCACATTTCAATTTCGAGAATTGTTTTGGCCAAAAAATCAGGGGAGATCTCTGCCCCTATTCAGGTTCCTAATGTTTTCGAAAAAAAAACCTGTGTTTCATAGTTTTTCGACAAATTCGCGTTGTAATATCACAAATGTCACGTGACTGCGGGATTTTCACGTGACGGATCACGTGTGTTCTGGTGTGAATTCACGTGCGAATCCACATTTACGCATTATCCCCACGCGTTTTTATTGTTATCTGTCGGTGATTGGGTGCGTGTTTTGATGCACTCGGCTTAGTTGGAAAACATTGCCATCAATTTTACTAGTAGTAAAATAGATGGTTACGGGCAACGTGATACGTGAAAACGTCAGAGATCGTTAACTAAGAAGACATGTGAAAATAAATTTAACTTTGTTCTACATGTTTCATGTTATATACATATTTAAATATGGCTCCCCAAATTTAAATTTACTTTTGGTAATTTAAATACTTGCAAATATTTCTTCAGTGTTTTAGCATTAATAAACATGAGAGTTTTATGTTTTTATTTTTCCCACTGCGCGCTCGATTCGAGATGTTAGAATTCGAAGAATTTCGTTTTTCAAATAAACATCTGTGTTTATTTTGAATTCGCGCCAATATGTTGCAATCGAAGTCGATCACTTAAAACACTAGATGTGAATGTGGAGAAACAGGCAAATATGCGTTTCAAAATAGTGTTTTTTTGGATTCTGCGTACGTATGCTATACTGTGTTAAACAACATGTTCAACACAGCAGAACTCGAAAGCGTGCAATTACAAAGTGCGAATGCCTCATCAGAATTCCAACTTCACGTTATGCTAAAAGTAAAATTAAAGTTGCGCAAATTTAGCATTCTACTGAGAATCGTGCACTTTGTTGCACATTTCTGAGTTCTGCTGTGTTTAACATGTTTAACGTGACGTGTCTGTGCAATTGACTAACACCATACATTCCCAATTCTTGGTTCATTCATAATTAATCTTTTTTCTCGAGGCGTAATTTGTATTCCGCTATTTTTAGGCAGGTTGGCTTTTGGTTTCTCACGTCATTAGCGGATAATTTCACAATAATCTGGCAAAAGAGGCTTTGGATTTCAGTTCTAGCAGCGCAGAGATACAACATCTTACATGAAATTTAGAACCATCGACTAGAGAATACATAACTTTCTTTCCTCCCCCCCTCCCTCTATCTCTCTATTTCTCTTTCTTTCTTTCTTTCTGTCTATTTTTCTCTCCATCGTTGTCTACCTCTCTGTCTTTACCTCTTTCCCACTCCACTCTTTTTATCCCCCCCCCTTTCTCTCTCCCTCTCTCTCTTTCTCTCTCTCTCTTTATTTCTATCTCTCTCTCCCTCTCTCTATCTCTTTGTTTTTTCCTCTCCGCCAGTTTCACTCTCCATCGCACTCAACCTCTCTGTCTTTCCATTCCTCTCTACCTTTTTTCTCGCATCGCCTCTCTCTCTCGCTCTCTTTCTCACTCTCTATTTCGCTGTGTATCTCTCCCCTCTCCCTCTCTCTCTCTGTGTCTCTCTTTCTTACTCTCTGTCTGTCTTGCTCTCCCTCCCACCTCTCCCTCTCTCTAGTTCTTCCTTCTCTCTCCTCTTCCTCTCTCATCTATATTGAATATTCTGAATAGCATTCTTTCCTCCGCGCAGCTGTTTTAATCATGTGGTCTGCTTGATCATTTGGTCATACTGTTTTTCTCACAGAAAGTGCGAAGCTCCGACTAATTCAGTTTATTGTAACGAATTCTCTTATGTCTTTGTCTCGCCTCATGATTTTACATCTAAGAATCATATAGTCGTCGCCAACGGAGAGGCGGAAGGGTACTGTATATCTCACTTTCCGCTGTGTACGCACACATTCCTTCGCTTCGAAAGCTCGCCAATTAGGTGCACTAATAGCGCTGTGTTGAACGCCCTACTACGAATCTTTTGCTCGCAGGTTCGATTCCGGCGAGCGAAATAAATGTATACATTTGGCACTCACTATATGGCAAAACGGTTCCCAATCGGGCTTGGGATCAGAATCGCTGTTGTCTCTTTCTCTCTCTTTCTATCTATCTTCCTCTTTCTCTCTCTTTCTCTCTCTTTCTATCTATCTTCCTCTTTCTCTCTCTTTTTCTCTCTTTCTTTCTCTCTCCCTTCTTCCAGCTTTGCTCGGATCAGAAACCGCTGTTATAAATCAACGATTTTCCCAGAACTTGGTCCAATCATCAGTTATCTGAAAAACAGCAGAAACCACCTGACTCCCCCCCCCCCCCCCTTTATCTCCCCCTTTTCAATCAACATTTCCACGTTGGCACCTTGTCATATATAACCTGCTATCCCTCCCTCCCTCTCTCTCTCTAATTCTTTCTCTCTCTTCCTCTCTATCTCTCTCTCTCTTTGTCTTCCTTTTTCCAATCAACATTCCCACATTAGCACCTTTGTCACAGATCACGGGCTCTTTGGCGAATTCCGATTTTCACTTGAAACATTGAATTAGAGTTAGAGATTGAGAAGTTTTTCAATTTTCCCCCCTTTTCATGGATGTAAAGTACTGTAGAGCGAATTTCCACTATGAACAACTGAACTTGTTAATGTTGAAATAAATCCAATGAAACCATGTTTTTCAGAAACGTAAGCCTTTCACATTCACAGATGGGTAAAACATCCGCAAATTGTACGCAATACTTGGATACTTCCTGTACTTGAGAAAATGATTCGACTTGAACATCGTCTTTCATATAAATCGTATTTTTGGTGAACTCAATCGACAGCAGTTAAAAAGTGTGATGACTTAGTGGCTCGTGATTCATACTTTGATCATTGTGCTTGTGATCTGTCATCAGTCATACTTTCACGGAATCTGTGTTCCCATCAAAACAGATCTGCTTGACTTGAATGTTTCGCTAGATGATGAAAACTAGATGGGAATATATATACTAATGAAATTTCTTAGTGTTGTTTCATTCGTTTTTACATGGACTTCTACAGTATACTCTGAACTCTCTGTCGAGCATAGAAGACGCGGATGCACGGGGAGATGCACAAGTAATACGCCATTAAGCTAAATACGCGAGACGACGAGAAAGAGTCACAAAAGTGGGTCAAACCTGGCACCGTATTAGACGCGGAATTATGCCAATGGCAAACGAACTAACAAGAAATCGTACTACCAGCGCACATTCTTTCAGAATTCAGGATTCATGGAAATGTATTGAGCGGTAGCACTTAGTTTTGAATGCCTCATCGCATGCATGAGTTTACTGTGAAGAGGCTTAGGCTTAGGTAAGTCATGGTTGCTAGAGTAGCTCGTTCCACTTCAGGTAACTGGCTCGTCGTAGAATCAGAATATCTTCTAAGGGAGATGCATTAGTTACCCTGGTAATACCAAAACAAGATCATCAAACTACAAACTACAAGCGTGGAGGTCGAGGATGCGCAACCACGCTAAAAGTCTGCGCCTCTCTGACCTGCACTATCTTTCGTCCGATTCTCTGAATTCCTAACTACCCTCTTTCGATAGACACTTCCCATGTGACCGTTCGATTTGTTGCTATTTCCGTGCGCGACGTCCCGAGACCAATTACGTTGTCTATTTTGATAAGTCCATTACAACACTTGTTTTCAAATGTCGCATTTTCGCCGGTTTTTTCATCACGCGCTCAGGCAATGAGTCGGTAGTAGCGCAGGACAATAGCAAAAATCGGTACTTGCGCGCGACAATACCGGTACTTGCTCACTGGAATAACCCGCCGGGCAGGGGGCCCTGCGAGCGCGAGTACCGCCAGATATGTTATTGATTGATGAAAAATTGTTTTCAAACCGCCCTCCACTTCTCGACTGCGCAACCGCTCGTCGGTCGGGTGTTCTCTTAGTTATTTTTTCTCTTATTTTGTAAGTGGTTACTTTAAACGTTAGTAAAATTGATAGATTGTTCAGAATCTTCTTTTCGTGCTCGGTTCGAGATAGAATGAGTTTTGATCTGTTTAATTTTCGTATTTTTAGAGCTATTTATTACATTGTCATAATTATTATGCAACACTTTGAAAGAAGTTCCGTGTTGTTCTGTTGTATATAGAGGTGTAAGTATGAACTCTTCTTCTGTTTGAGTGTAAGTATAAATTTCAGATCAATATTCATGAAGATCAACGGGAAAGATTTCTACTTGTACGCAGACACAAGACGTCGTCTGCATCTCTTCAATCTCAACTCACTCGTCAGTTAGATAGCCGACATGAAACATAAGTTGTACAGTTATTTCTCGAGAATCGTCTGAGAGTTTCACTTGTTAGTTGTTAGGTTTATAAAGTACAACAGAATCGTTTTCAAAGTACTTTTACTTCTTCGAATTATAAAGGTTCGTTAAATAGCTGAATTGTATAATTTTTGGTTCTCTGAGAATTTTTGGTTCTCTGAGAAATTTAATAATGACCCACTCTCTAGATATTTGTTTTTTTAGAGGAAGAATACTCATTCAAAAACAGAGAGGTTTTTGAGAATGTTTATCAATTATTGTATCATCCATTCATATATTATCTCTTTTCTGTAGATCAGGTAATGTAAATGTCGATTTTCTGTTCCTACCATCATGTTAATAGTGTGCTATGTTTTTAACTTGTTTTCAAGTTTATGGTTTTTTTGTGTACATGTTTGTATTATATGGGAACATACGAATATGTTTGATTGTAATTCAATGTTTTTTATGAATGAATAAAATTTTGGTAGCGAGCAAATTTTCGTATGGCTGTATTCCAAAAAGCGGTGCTACCGCACGATGAAAGCGCTAGTTGCGCCGAACAATACCGGTACTTGCACCCAAGAATAGCGCGACAACCTATGTGTCAAATCGGTCATTGCGGTGTTCTAGCGCGCAAGTACCGGTATTCTTGGGCGCTACTCCTGAACCATTGTCTATGCGCAACGGATTTTGCAGTTGAAAGGTTCTTATTTGTCACTCTTGCTAGCTCTTGCGAAACTGTTAGACTTAGATTCTCTTGCTCGTTTTACGAATACAATATTTGTTTTAATGAAAACGACATGATGTTAATTTAAAATGCCCTATATTGTAGGGGGGCTATACTACAATTAAAGTATTCATCTATCCTCTTTAGACAATTTGAATGCGTGTAGACTTTTCTCCAAAGATACAGTACCCCTGTGCTACTCATAGAAGTGAGACTATAGTAGACACTAATTCTGGCCAAAGTTACAATTTGTGTTTTTTGCGACCTCGTGTAGTTGACAGGCCTGACACAGACAGTTGTTCTTCTAAGTCATACGAGTGTCGAATTTCAAATGAGTCATCTTCGCGCGTCGTTCTATGATTCGCAATGGGACGCGACTTCAGGCAGTCTTCACTTTGCGCGCTCCACCGCTAACGCGAGCCGACGTCAAACTGTGTATTAGTCTATTATTGGACAGCTCTATCTCTCTCTCACTCACTCACTCTCTCTCTCTACTTCTCTCTCTCTTTTCTCGCGCTGTTTGTTTCTCTCTCTCTCTCTCTCTCTCTCTTTCTCTCACTCTTTTTCCATCCTCGTTCTTTCTCTTTGCTAGTTCCCTCTGTCTGACCAGACTTGTCTAGCTCCAGCTCCATTGTATGTGTTTGACTTTCCGTACTCTATGTTTTGACCAACTTTCTCTGTAATCGATCGATAGTTTGTAGTCTGCTCATTCCAGTTAATGCTAATGACGTCATCCGGTCCTATAACGATAATCCCTCAACTTCTGAGGACGAACCAAGAGAGAGCATCTCCTTCCAGTATTCATGGCCCCTCAAGGTCTGCCAGCGGTAGGTCAAACTATTATTCTATTTCTGGAAATTTGACTGTTACTATGTAGCTTCACATGGCTTTTCTGAACTGGAGAGGTTTTTATCTGGTGTGTTTTTTATGTTGAATCAAACTATGATAGTTTTCAAACTATGACACCGTACAAAACTACTTTCAGATTATAAATGTTTTTGGAATGTAAAATTCGTAGTTTGAACTCCATGAGGTCAAATTGTTGTTCCAACTCGAACTCAGTTCAAGTATTGATTTTTGATTGAAACATTTAAACCTATTCCGAAACACTGGCTCGCCACATTTCTTTCTTTAATGTAAGCACACGTGGTTTGTTGATGTTATCCGACTGATTTTACAACCAGTCTCGGAGTGACCAGCCGAAACTAATGACAGATGCTCTGTTATTCCACCTCACACAAAAGGGGCACTAATGATGAGGGGTTACGGTGGTTCTAGTTGGCGCAAAACTGTTTGATCTATCGATTAGGAGGTAGTATTGAGACATGCTGAAACTATTTCTTTTTTCACTTAGGAAGACAAGGTCTTTAGTTAACTTCCTATTGTGATGTATACCAAAAACTCAATTCACGACTTTTATCAAAACAGTTACACAAAACTTAAAGAAAATTAGGTGAATATGTGAAGATTTGAAACTAAGCACTATGAGTGCTCGGTTTTTCACGTGATAGCTATAATTTCCCAAAACTATACCTATACTACCTTTGTGTTCTTCCACTTTTGCTTTGTTTCTCTAGTTTTAATTGCCTGCAGAACCGAGATAAGACATTTTTTGACCACCGACGAACATTTTTCTTTGTTGATGATTTTATCCTGGAATTGACGTTTTTCTAACACAATGAATCTGCGATAACGCCAAGTAAACCCCGCGAAAGATAAGATATTTTCGAGACAAAGCGGTCAGAAATTAAGGAAATTACGGAAATGGAAGGGATTTGGATACAAAACCATAGTATCAGGCGATTTTGAAATTTACACGTTCGTTATATTTCGACGGAATTAGTAATGTTGATGAAATGAAGATGTTTGAAGGTCGAAACAAATATAAAATAAGAAAATAAATACGAATTCATTAGTGAAATAATTGATGCGAGGAATTGTGCTATTCGGATCCAAATTACTATTGCACGAACCTCGGGTAACTGTTTTTATACAATAACAATTTGAGATAAACGCCTACATATTTTTCCCGATTTTTTTTGAAAGAGCTCTATGATCCCGATCAGTTGCGAACTAATTTTCAAAAAAAGTTGCTTCGAAATACTTATTGCTGAAACTTGTGAACGGATTGGGATAGTTGGGATAACCGCGATTTTTTACAATAATTGATAAAAGCTTATTATCAACATTTTAGTCTGAAAAAGTTCTATGAACCCGAATTGTGGCCAGTTTCTCTGTGTACTTGACCCCAAGTGCATGTTGTTGTTTAAAGGCGGCAGTCGGTTGGCTGTTTCTAATGGAAAGCACGTGCAAAACGGAACAAACAGGCGGCTAAATCGGGGTTTAGTTGTCAATTTTTTCTCATCAGGGTTTGAAAGTGGTATGTAAAATATATGTATTGATTTATTTGGATTCATCGGTTTTTTGGGGTAGAGGCGAAATGTACCATTTTCCATACTCTTTCTCTCTTCGTTTTTCCAGTTTGTATTACTTCTCTGAGCTCATCTTTATTTCACTGGCAGTTCCGAATTTGAACACAAAGAGCGCAAGCAATTCGATGTGTAGCCTGTGTAGATCTGTCAAACACAGCAATCTTTTTGAATCACGCAGTAATATAACTTCAGTCCTTTTAAACTGCATCACACTTTTCACTCGCAGTTTAAAGACTGTTGACACGCGATTGGTCCACATAACCGTCCTGCTTGAAGCGAAAATGCAACGAAATCGTATCGTAGCAAATAAAAATTTGTTTTTCTACAGATTTCTACTTTCAAATGATAGTTGTTTGTCTGACAGTGATACTTATTGAGATCATGTTTGCACGTTATCACCGCGAACAATAACTTTACAACGTGTTTCCTGTAATTATCTAGAAAGAATTTTGTTTATGAAATAAGGTTAGGCCACGCCCACTTTGGTCTTTTCCAAGATCATTACATCACGGGTCCACAGTAGAACCGTTGGGAAAACAATGCAATTCGAAGTTAGGGGGTTAAAATTGGAAAGAACAATGAAATAGGGGTGCAATGGATAACGCGAACCAAGTTCACATTTTTGTGAATAGAGTAGTGAATCGTACTCCAGATAACCCTGGAATTATTCAAAACTGTGAAGATTCTACAAAATCTGCCATTTTTATTGGAGAATCTTGATGGAAAACTGAACGAGAACAGTGTGAACAACCCATCTAATGACAGAGATTGAAACTACAAATTTCGAATGTACATGAATATTGATTTTACAGACTTCTTGAATATTGATTTTTTCATGATTATTAATTTTCCAGATTGCTGGAGAACTCTGAAGCAGTAGTTCTGAACGTGTCTCCCCCCTTCACCACTGCTACAACGGGTTCAGTTCACGTGGGCATTAAGACTGGCGGACGAGTGTGTAGTCACGCAGAGTGGTCAGTCTCTTTATCTCTCTTCCTTCTCTATCTCTCTATCTCTTTATATTATTCTTATTCTATCTTCTATATATCTCTCTACTCTCCCTATCTCTGTCTATCTTCACCTCCCTTTACCTCTGTTGCTCTCGCTTTGTTTTAGTTTACCTCTTCTCCTACCTATCTAAATTATAATGATACATCTATCTATCTCATTTTCTCTCTCCGCATTATAATATCTTATTGTTTTCTCTCTCTCTCTCTCTCTCTCTTCTTTCTCACTGTCCCCATAATGTTCTCTAACCGCCTGCCCCCTCTCCAGATGCCTCTCCCTCCGTCGGTCACGTGTTCGTTCTTCTCTACTTCAAAGACGGTCCCTGCTCCGATGTATCGGTAGAAGAAGTTCGGTACGTTATTTAGATTCCAAGAAAGAAATATGGTAATATTTGAAATTTTGAATAACAAAGTGTGAGTCACTTGGATCATTTGTGATATTATGATACATGAAATCGGTAACACATTTTCTCGTGTTTCTCACTTTTTTCAATGTTACTTCTCCTATTTCAATCGACATTGAAAACATGTGAAAAGGAGAGAGATACAAAGAACTATTTATCAGAACTATTTTTTCCAGAGCAAACAGTCTGTGACGCGCACATCGGGTGCCGAGCTGTTCAAAGATCTACAAATGGGTCAGAAGGACTTCACCAAGGTTCGTTCACATATTCTCGAGGCACAGAGTTTCTAAATGTGTCTATAAGTTAGATCCTCGTGTTTTTCTTGTTCCGGAGATGCATCCTAGGATGTAATATACTGTGGGTCGCGACAAGAAAAACGACAGGGGAATAGAAATCATCCGAATGGTTCAGGAATATAGCCCGTCTACATGAACTTGAGATTGAACAAAATTCAGGCACCGTAGCAAAGTCGTGAAAGTGGTGAGCTCACCCTGATTGAGGATCACATCTGGCCACATAGTTGCCAACTTTCCGTGTTCAGCTTAGTGGGGGTGACCCAAATCTTGGTCGGGTTGGGTAGTGTGGTAGTGTCCAAATAGTTCAGCTCGAAGCTGACCTTTTAGGAGACTTTGCAATGATGCCTGAACGATGATAGGAACCTAGGAACAGTGCTACTTGGCTTCTTGAAACGAAAATGATGATCGTGAGATAAATTGGTTTGGATACAGTAGTGTTAGTTGAAATAAACAATTGTCACGAAGACTTCTAGATAGTATCAGACCCAACCATCGTCTTGAATCCGGGTCGAAACGATTTCAAGTGGCACTTTTCACTAGGCATACAGCTGCCGAATATTTGGTTTAAGTTTGTTGTCCTGATAGTATAGACCCCCACCCTTCTCAGGGCAGCGGCTGGCCACTTCATGTGGGAAATCGCGCCAGGCCGAATTCACGCAATTCATTCAAAGAGGATCGACACACAGTTGAATATCGTTGTCACCATCAAGTACGAATGAATTAGAACTATACTAGAAGTTAGTTGAATAGTCACGTAAAGTTAGCTTTTTGTGAAGCATCGTGCACTCTGTCATTGCACGTTTCTGAGTTCTGCTGTGTTTCACAGGTATCTCGTGGATGTGCCATTGACTAACAGTTTATTTATCATATTCTTTTTCTATTCTCAGAAAATCTATGATTTTAGTTCACAAAACGACAGGAGTTCTTATTTTGATTATTTATAATATCAAACTTATTACTGCATGCTCTGAAATCACACTGTACAATCCCACGAAACAAACCATATGTTTGAATGCAACCATATGTGATTTATGTCTTATTCATGCTCCTTGATTTTTTTCGAGAAACCAACATTTTCCAGTTTTTTATGTTTTTTTTTATATTTTAGCCATACTTGAGAAATACTATGAATAGTGATTTACACCTATTGTCCTCGTTTTTTCAAGAATCTCCATTTTCTATTATTAATTATTTTCAATTACAATCATGCTCTTGAAACACAACAAACTTTAATTTATACCCTTTTCTGTTTTTGTTGAGAAACTTATTTTCTGTAGGCTGTCCGACGCGTCTGTTCGAGCATTCAGCTATCTGCCTGACGTGGAAACTAGCCAGAGAATCGAAAAACACTGCTTCAAATCATCGACAACCTGATGCAAAAGAAGATAAATGTGCCCAATCTACCCCCAATGAGGTCAGTTCACGATTACGGTACCTATGAAGATCTTATGTGTATTTCTCGCCAAATGGAGTGAGGAAGATGCTGTATATTGAATTTCATTCTGTGTGAAGACAAAAATGAATTCTGCGAATCTTTTTGTAAAATTGATCATTTGGGCGATTCAATAGAATTTTTTTCTCCATTAGCTGTACTTTGATACTAAGCCTCACCCTGTTCCTTCAAGTGGCATAATGAAAATGAGTGGAACAAATAGTAACCAATAATTTCACTAGTGCTTCTTGCAGCACGACAGTTCGCCGCCCATCGTTTGGTCTTTTTGTATGGTTGCGATCAGGTGGAGAGGGAATGTACAGATGATAAGGAACCCTCCGAACACTTTATGAACCTCGTCAGAAGTGTACGTTTTTCTCTCATGATTTTGTATTGGTTCTACTGTTTTACTGGATATGATAGAAGTTTTATTCAAAAGTTCATCTTTGAATTAGCAAAATTCACATTAGAAAAGCAGGTTATTTTTCATGATAACTAACTACATCGGCCAATATTCAAGAAAACAAGTATTGATTGGTGGCACCTATACACGACAGTCTTTTTTCAAGTACTGTTCATCTATCATATGTTCGATGCAGTATTGCAGTGGTGTGCAAAGTTGTTCAGATTTCTCGAACAAACAAAGTTTGAATACTCGCAGATTTTATCGATCCGAAAATCTTGTTTCTTATATTAGTTTTAGACTTTCGCCCCACGTCTACTTCAAGCTGATTCTGATGAAAGAAGTGGAATATTTTGACGATTTCCTTACTTTGGCCGACGGGGTCATAAATGCCCATATTCCACCATTGAGGCGGGAAATGGAGAGATCATCTGCAGAGAAGTGCTGGTGAGTGAACGTGGACATGAGATTGACACATAAATGAACGACTCCCAGAAGCTCACTAAAAGTCTACAAATCGCCTAGTAGACGCTTTTTTTTGAAAGGGTAGCTTTTTGTGTGAATTAGCCATCAGGTCTGTCTTTTCGGGCATTAATCAAACAGTAAATGTTTCAAACAGAACGTTATTTCCATAAACTGACGTTTGCTCTGAATTTGTTTGTTCGCGATTGCGTATTTTGTTTTTCTCGCCACGTCTGTTTATTCTACCAGATATTGTTTCCTCAAAGACACGTGGCGAGAACTGTTTTTGTTTGCTGCTCTCCGGGCGCAAATATGCCGTGTTCTACTGTTTTTCACAGAAAGATCAGAAGTTCAAATGAGGGGCTGAGAATGTGAAAACAGAGTTTGGTACAGTGTTTCGGAGTAGTGGAATTGGAGAATGGTTCGGACGTACATTATGAAATGGAAAAAAATATGATGAACATGTATATTTAAGGAAACGACAGATCCAGAATTCACCAAGAAATGGTTCTTTTGGCAGAACGACATTCATTAGAGGTGAGCGAGACTGACCGACTTGAAAATACGTGAAAAAAGTTTGTGAAAGTACGGACTCTGAAAACTAACTAAACTGATTCCCAAATATTAGAGCTAATAGAAAGTTTTGTGTATTTCTTTTCTTATTCACGCATCTTAATCGTTTTAATGCTGATTGGTTATGTTTTCCATAGTTTCCTAATTTTACTGACTTGTTCAGTTATATTGGCCTCTTTCAGGTGTTGAAAATGGTAGCGACGGGCGCGCTGGTAGATCAAATAATCGGTCACTCGAACCCTCCGCGGAACTGGTCAACATAACCCATGATCTGAAAACAATTCGCCACCGAAATACAGGAGATCACTAGGTGGGTAATGAAGAAATTACAATATGAAGGCTAATCTGATCGGAAGAGACAAAAAGTGAATATGAATTGTAGTTTGAACTCGAGAAACGAATTTTTACGGAAATGTAACGCGATCGAACTCAAACCCAGCGGAATGCTTCCTCCTCATGAGTTTGCTTCAAGAACAGTGAACCCATTTATCCGCTTCCAAACTGTAGTTCTATCGACTGTAAAACTAAACCTCATTTCACATTATGTGCTTTTGACTCCGAGAGCTATCCCCCTGAAAGAAATTCTCCCCGAAATAGTGTGAAAAATTGAAGAAGGTAATTCCTAAGCATTGTACTGGTTGATACCATTGAACCAAAATCAACTAACTTCAATGATAAAGTGAAGTACAACATATTACTGTTCTGACTCCGGACGAACGTTGCTGGTAAAAACAGCGTGCGGCAATGTTGCGAAACAGCAGCTTAAAACAGATACAAAACCCGCTGACAGACCACGAATTTTTTTTAAGTATCCTCATTATTGATTGATTTCCAGTCAAGACCGTGCGGCATCGGCAGAAGAAGATGCGCTGGTGGTTCGGTGGTAGAGGATCTGCAGTCGCTGACACGACGGGTCAGAAGAGTATCCCTGTCACACTCCACCTTCCGTGTCTTCACAGGTAATTTCGTCATTCACACTTAGATCTTAGTTAATTCTTAGTTGGAAAATAAGTCGTTTCTTGGTCTTATTCTATACTTTTTCTCCTTCTCTTCGTCTCATTTTGACTGCTCAAGTTAGCCGAAGTGACACTACAGCGGTAGGGAATCGTAACTGTAATTCGGTCGCATGTTTCATTGTTGTTTTTTTGCGGATAGCTCAACTCGGTTTGATTGAGGACTTTCGGTTACTGGCTCGAACACATCATTTTATTTGTATTCAGTACAATATAAATTTATCTCAATAACAGAAAAATGTTGCTAATTGCAGCATACTTCTGTTCTGATGCTAGTGACCACTGCAAGTTCATTTTTCCAGGGAAGTAGCCCTTCTGTAACCCCGAACGACGTTGAATCTCTGTCGACGTTGAATCTCTGTCTCCTGCAATCTCGGATCAACGTCCGTTCGACCAAGGCAGATTCAAAAAAGTAGAATTTGTCTGAATATGCGACATGGAGGTCTGTAATTCATCTCCGACTAGAAAGTAGCAATAGCAGTTTCATATAAGAGCTGTAGACAAAAATCAGAATTCTACGTGTCTATAAGTTCGAAATTTCTTCATTTGTTGTAACCATGTACATTAGGGTTGTTAAAGTCGAACTCGAAACTCGACTCGACTCGAAAAAACTCGAAAATTTTCGAGTTGAGCCGAACTCGAAACTCGAAAACTCGAAATTTCTCAAAACTCGAAAACTCGAAAACTCGAAAACTCGAAATTTTCCAAAAACGCAACAACTCGAAAACTCGAAAACTCGAAATTTTCCGAAACTCGAAAACTCGAAACTCGAAAACTCGAAATTTCCCAAAACTCGAAAACTCGAAAACTCGAAAACTCGAAATTTTGAACGCGAAAACTCGAAAATCAAAATTTCGGACTCGAAAAATGTCTCTTTTTGGGTCCAAAAACACTCAAAACTCGACTCGACTCGAAAAAACTCGAAAATTTTCGAGTTGAGTCGAACTCGAAACTCGAAAAACTCGAAATTTCCCAAAACTCAAAAACTCGAAAACTCGAAAACTCGAAATTTCCCAGAACTCGAAACTCGAAAACTCGAAAACTTGAAAATTTTCAAAACTCGAAAACTCGATAACTCGAAAACTCGAAATTTCCCAAAACTCGAAAACTCGAAAACTCGAAAACTCGAAACTCGAAATTTTGAACTCGATTAACAACCCTAATTGTACATAATTCGACTAACCATCCTCTACGGGGTCTGCCGCATGGTTTTCTGGGCGGGCTGTCGTTTGCCGCACGGTTTTCATTATTTTCGACGTTGAAGCCCCTGGTTCATAGTTAGGACACTTTACGTATACTGAATCGGGTCACCCATTTTGTTTTGAGATTCTGATTGTTCACACACATATAAGAGACAAACCTACTTGAATGACCTATTTTGGTACTCTGCTTAAATTGGCAATATTTGGAACTCACTCCGATTCAATATGTCTAAGTGAAAGGTTTTTAAATCTTAGAACGTCGTGAGCGAGTTCCAAACTCATATACTTCGTGTGTGGTTCATGTTTAGTTGAATCCTTTTCTGTTTGGACATAGTTTCGAAATCATCTGGAACTTATTAAAATGAAAAAAAGTTCAAATTATAATTTTTCAAAATTTTTACTTTGATCGTGTTCATGTATTTGGTTTTGTTCTAATTTTGAGCAATCAAGCGCATTTTGTGTTTTTTTTCCTGGCCTCGGCCTATCTGTATCTATTGTACACACATTGTTTGTTAATGAATGTTTTCCGTCATGTTTTCGAGTTTTGTAATATTTCGGCGAGAGTTAAGTATAAAACTTTATCGAACTTGATTGTTTGCCTACTAATCCGAGAAAAAGGAAATGAAAAGATAAAATAGGGACAGTGAGAAAATTCAAGTGAAAACATTAATCGAACTGAGGGATGGGCTTTATGGACATTTCTCAGAACTGAACTCTGAACGCTAAAAATTAAAAAAATGAACAGATAAAATATGAACAGAACGAATCTTTGAGTGAAAACTTTTACCGAAGTAATTGGGTTGCTCACTGATATGGAAATTTCTGATAACTTGCCGAAAAGAAGAAAAATAGATAAAACAGAATAAGTAAAAAAATTTCAGACTAAATGTAGAATTTGTCTACTCAAGAAGTTTCACATCGGGGTGTTCTTTTTTCTTATTGGAGGAAGAAGTGGGAAACTGGGATTCAAGAGGAAGCAAGTCATCCAAAGCATCCTGAAAAAGATAACAAAGAAGGTTGACAACTTTCAAAACTTTAAGTGTTAATGATGAATTCAAGGGTAGTAAAAAGGAATAAATACAAAATTCCGGAAATTTCTGACAGTTTTGAAACATCTACTGACCTTTTTGAAAAAAAACATGTATTGCTGAGAAACCACTCCTGGAAAGTCTGAATTTGCTTTTTTCGCAGAAAACGTTCTCACTTCCAAGTCATTACACGTTCGCGTTTGCTCTCTCTCTCTCTCTCTCTCTCTCTCTCTCTCTCTCTCTCTCTCTCTCTCTCTCTTTCTCTCTCTCTCTCTCTCTCTCTCTTTTTTTCTTATCTCTGTCTTCCAACCCACCTTTAACTCAGATCCTCCCTTCTTCAATACCTCCACCACTTCTTCTCTCACCCTCGATGAAATTTGCACTGTGGGTGTGATTTTTTGACTGACGGCCCCAATTATTTTGCTGCTCCGCGAGGCGAAACTTTTTTGCCCGAGATCAGAAATTTTCTGGAAAAAAGTTTGTAAATTTTATAGTCAAAATGTCTAATCATCAAATACGGATAGTTTAGTCTCAAGAGTTAGGATTGTGGATGGGTCAAATGAATAGAGAAATCATATCTTTCTACTGTGATCAAACAACTTGAGCGTAAAATGAGAAATAGAAAATACAAATTCTTTACTAGCTAACTTACAATTGTGACCTTACGAATGTAACCTCAATCCGAACCAAATTCTGAACAAACAATGAAGTTACCTTTTCCAATTCTTTGAAGTGTAGTTTGAAATTTTCCCATTCATAGTCGAACATGCATTCGTCACTTTCTTCAAAAACATCTTCATCGATTCCTGAGAATTGAAAATTTTTCTCAAATTACAAAATCCTATTCTATTTATCATATACTTTAGTTAAAAAAACCAATCGGTCTCTCTTTCACACTCGTTTTCCATATACTTTGTATTGATTGATTTAAAATAATGTCGAAAATAGAAAAACACTTTTCAAGCATTAATAAAATTAATATTATAGTTCAACTATTTTCTTTTTACCTCTTCTTTGAAATCCGCACAACTTTCTCCCCGAACCTCCGCCCATTTCTTCTTCATTTCTCTGATTTCACAGCTGAGTTTGGCTAATTTCCCAGTAGTTTTCTCCAATTGTTCTTTCGTTTCGTTCTGTTTTTGAATCAATTCTTGTTTCTCGTTTTCGACCTTGAAAAAAATAATATTTTTTGATTCACAATTGGTAAATATTTAGAAAAATTTGTGAGATATGCATAGATTCATGTTTTCATTGAATTTGAAAAACTGTTTGTTGACCTTTTGAAAGAATATTTATTTCCATATTCAAAACTCACCTGTTCAATTCGCTCCATCTCTTGTTGTTTTCCATTCTTCAATTGTTCATTTTCGATTTCTAGTTCAGAATTCTGAAAAATACAAAATATTCGATAATATCGTCAATGAATTTGTTTTTCTCTGAGGAGAATCTATCACCAAATGGAGTTTTGTTCCGCACAAAACAGAAGTGAAACAAAACTTCAGTATAGTATTATATTGACAATTTCCGAGGTTGATTTTGTTGTGAAAATGGCTAGTTACACCATTCAAAGTGATGAGTTCGGTATTTAGTATAAGTATTGAATGTTTGCATTGAGACCACTCGTCCAATTGACGTTAGTCAGAGCACGGCACTAACTTTGCTGCAGTGTCTGTAGAAAGTTGATAGTTACCATCTTGCATTTTAAGACTCAGTTAGTTTGATCCTGGTCAGTAGATGAACAACGTTAGAAAACTCTTCCTGTCCATCGTTCACATGAAATGTCGAATTTACTATCATCGTTATATTGTGTTTGATTTTTATCAACCTGTTGTTTGAGATGGTCACAGGCTGCTTGAAATTCCTGCACTTTAGATCGGACTTCTTTTGCTTCTCTTCTGATTCCGTCAACTTCGCAGTGGTGTCAGAAAATTTCTTCCTGATGCTACTCAGTTCTTCGACATTGCTCTGTTTTTCATTCTTCATCTGGAATTATTCAAAATAACCAAAAAAGTTGAGCGAAAAAAGAAAATATAGAGAAAAAAACAACTGCGTATTTTAACGAACTATTTGTCGCATCAATCCGAACTAGTAGTCAGTTCTCTTAGGTGTCTCATCCTCTGGGAGAGTTGTGGTTCACTTTGGCAAATTATCAATATGTTTTTTTGGAACGGAAATAATGACAAATAGAGTGAAAATGTACGAACACACTGGTGAGGTAATCTTCAGACTAATCAACGGGAGTTGCGTGTTCACTAGTTAATATAATTCCGATAAACATTAACTTTCAAACACCGGAAAACTTTTCTCTACCTTTTTTCTGAGTTCTTCGCACAACTGTCTAGCTTCCGTCAATTCTTGCTGATTTCTAGTATTTTCCTTCTCCAGTTCTTCAATTCGAACTGTCTTCTCATCTGGTTTTTCCTGAGGTAGTTGTTAAATTTCAAGAACCGTATTTCGTCGTTCACAATTTTACACCGTTATGCTTAATATACTGTGCTGGTCAAAATCAGAAAGAAAGAAAAACATCAATTCAATGCAACAACATGGATGTGATCCTGACTTTTCTCAAACTGACCCTGGAGAAAATTAAACTATAAAACATTTGTATATAGAACGTGATAAAGTGTTGACCTGGTTTGATTCGAAAACACGACTGAAACGTGACAGATATGAACTCCAACAAACGTGATATTTAAGGTTACCCCAAGTTTATCCATATACATGAACTTTCACAAACAAAGAATAACTTATGGTACTATAAGAGTGTCGCAAAATAAATTGGTAACTGACCTGACCAACCAGACCCGGAAATTTCTGCTCCATGTACGTCTTGAATGCTGTTCTCACATTGTCTGGAGTAATCAATAAGATGTTCAACACAAACATTATATTTTAACTGATCTGAGATGAACAAATTGCTCTTGTTCCGTTTTAATAATGGACTGTAGTGAGCAGGATAATATTGTCTATAACTTTATAATTGCAAACGAATAATGTTGTCAATTTTTGAAACGACCATGAGTTTTGCAGCAGTATGGAGAATATGCCAAGAAAGGTAAGAATCAGAAAAAAGGGTGCAAAACCACAGCTATTTATTTTTTTGTTGAATTCGTAATTAGCATGAAGTTCCACTTACCAATTTGAAATGTCTTTCTCACATAGTTGGCCACTATTTCCGTTTCTGAAAAGATTCAATTTTGAAATTTGAAACTACGTGAACATTATGTCAATGCAAAGAACTAAAGGAAAAACCGATCTCACAAAATGCACTTCTTGAAAAAGCATTGTATTTTCTGGAATTCAAGCGCTTGTTCTCTTAGAAACACT